>JARQOD010011711.1:0-22389 GCA_033576555.1 Oophaga sylvatica
TAAGATTTGAGGTCCAGAGGATGGTCGCTGCTAATGCAGCTCCTCAGAAGATTTTATTATTTTATATTCGGACAGGAGACTTGGATCACCAGTTGGTCTAGAGGTCTCAGGGGTACCAGCGCTGCTGTACCCCAACCTCTCCCTTGGCGGATCTGTATTTACTCAATAGTCCCTGCAGAATCCTTGCCGGCCCTGGGGGATGAGGAGAGCTTCCCTGGCGGGACGCAAACCACACGTGCGGTCACTGCGTTCCTCGCCCTGGGGGGAAGCATGGGCACAGCGCCAGAAACCCCTGAGGGTCCCTGTGGCGCCTTGGCTGGTGAGTACTCCACACAAAATTTTTTATTATAATTATGTGTGAGTGCTTTAGCGTCTGAATGAGCAGCGCTATTACTTGTATGTCAGTATGCTTCAGCGCTGCTGTGACAGCGCTACTACATGTATGTCAGTATGCTTCAGCGCTGCTGTGACAGTGCTGTTACATGTAGATGTGGTGATTTTTTTGTCCGCAGGCAGATACCTGCAGGACAGAGAGGGAGCAGGAGCGGGGGAGTTCGCGCTCAATATTCGAGCTGGCGGGGGCGTGGCCTAACTATTCCCGGTCTTCTGAGCAGGAAGACGCGCGCTCTGGCGTTTCTCCTGCGACTCCCTCACTGTGGCGGCCATTACACAGGCTCCTGGGCTCCTCAGACCGCTCCTCTCCTCATAAGACACCACGGCCAGCTGGGTGAGTGCTGATTCCTCACCCCGCAGCGCAGCGATCGCTATCCTGCAGCTGCAGTCTCATTAGAGACATAAAAATTGGCTGGGGCTCACAAATATATATATTGTGGTGAGTTGGCAATATTAACCCCTCTGAGGGTTATTTCTACCAGCTAAATTTTTTGACTGAATACCGCTGGGGTAACCCTGCTTGGTGGAGCGTTAACCCTTCAGCGTTTTAAAAAAAAAAAAAAAACCGCATAGTTTTTGCTGGTATTACCGCTTTGACCTGCTCATACAGGTGAGACATGTCTGAACAGAGTTCAGATGCTGCGGACCATGTCCCAGTGCCATTACGGCAATCAGATACGCAGACCTCCACAGCGTCTAGCGCTGCGGTCGACAGCGGTGGAAAATTGGACGATATCGCTCGATCGATCAACAACTTGTCTGACCTTTTAGGTCAATATGTGTCTGCTAATTCCTCTCAGAGGAAGTGACGCAGGCCGTTACCGGCCTCTACACGGAGCGAGTCAGATGTATCTGATATTGGGCAGAGTTCCCCTTTAAATTCGGATGGAGAAATATCCGATTCAGATGCGGACGAGCCGCAGGGACGTTCCTCTATGGCGAAGCGTACGGAGGCATTAATTGAAGCCATGAGAGATATATTACAGTTACCGGAGGAGGTAACTAGTCGTCCTGGTAAATCAGCACGCATGTTCCAGGAGTCCCGTGCTTCGCGTACAACATTGCCAGCTCTGGATGAGCTTAATAGTGTAATAGAGGAGGAACGTCTGTGTCCAGATAAGCGTTTTCATGGAACGCATTTCTTTGATACACTTTATCCTTGCTCTGCGGAGTTAAAGGCTAATTGGACTTCTGCTCCTGAAGTGGATGTGTCTTTATCTCAGCTTAGTAAATCCTCACTACTCCCTATTAAGGGAAAAGCGAGCTTACAGGAGCCTTTGGATAGAAAAGCAGAATTGGCGGCAAAAGCAAGCTATGAGGCTGCGGGTCATGGATTCCGAGCAGTGCTAGGATCCATGTGTGCTGCTAGAGCTTCTCTAAGCTGGTTGGCACGTCTGAAGACGGAGTTGCAAAATGAATCTCCGTTATCTGAGATACGGGAAACTTGTGAATGGTTAGAAACGGCAGCCTGTTATATCTTTGATGCCGGTCTGGATACGGCATCTCTGCTGGCCAAAGCGCAAGCTTCAGCGGTCACAGTCAGAAGAGCTTTATGGCTCAGACAGTGGGCCGGGGACGCAGTTTCCAAACAAGGGTTGTTGGCCTTACCTTACAAGGGTGGCCATCTTTTTGGATCCGACCTCACAGAGCTGATTTCCAAGGCTAAGGCGAAGGAATCAGCATTACCACAGCGTAGGGCCATGGCCTCGGTGTCCAGTAAGCCTGGTGTCTATAGTGGTCGGCGGTCCTTTCGGGGCCGAGGACGATCTAGTCACTCCTCGTGGGGATCGGGTCGTCCTTCCTTCTCAGGAAAGAAATCCTCTCAGAAAACTCGTACTCCCTGGAAGCAGAGTTTCCGCCAGGACAAGCGGGAACTTGACAAGAAGCCCGCAAAGTCGGATTGACGCCAGGGGTCCACTCGAGGATTCTCGAGTGGGGGGTCGCCTGCTTCTTTTCAAGGAGACTTGGATGGCTCGCGTTCCAGATTCCTGGGTAACGCGGATAGTGTCGGCAGGCTATTTCATAGAGTTTGCTTCTCGACCCCCAAATGTTTTCTGTCAATCTCACGTTCCGTCGGAACCCGAGCTTGTTGTCGCTCTACAGCGAGAGGTCGAATCTCTGCTACAAAAGGGTGTAGTGATACCGGTTCCGTCAGAGGACCGAGGAAAGGTTTTTATTCCAACCTTTTTATAGTTCCCAAAAAGGAGAACAAATTTCGCCCGATTCTGGATCTCAAGCGATTAAACCGGCATGTCCATGCCCGGAAATTTCGCATGGAGTCGCTTCGCTCCGTTGTGGCAGCTCTGTCACAGAACGATTTTCTGGTGTCAATCGACATTCGCGACGCCTATTTGCATATTCCCATCGGAAAGGCTCATCAGCGCTTTCTTCGATTTGCCATAGGTCAGAATCATTACCAGTTCGTGGCTCTGCCGTTCGGCTTAGCCTCAGCGCCAAGGGTCTTTACAAAAATTCTGGCGCCCCTCATGGCAATCCTTCGAAGACAGGGGATTACGATTCTCCCTTATCTGGACGATCTTTTGATCATGGCTTCCTCGGAGGAGGAGGCGTTGATGGCTCGGGATTTGTCTCTTCATTTTCTGAAGGACTTCGGTTGGCTGGTCAATTGGGAGAAGTCGTCCCTGGAACCATCTAGGACAATCCTCTTTTTGGGAATGCATCTCGACACGTTTCGGTCGGTAGTTTCCCTACCACCAGACAAACAGTCATGTCTTCTTCGACATGTACAGATTATGAAATCCTCAACGGCAATGTCCCTACGGAAGTGTATGCGTCTTCTGGGACTGATGGTGGCGTCCATGGAGGCAATTCCTTTTGCCCAGTTCCATTCCAGGACTCTCCAAAGGTTCATCTTGAGTCGATGGAACCAGTCGCAATCGCTGGATTGCAGTGTCACCATTTCTCGCGCGGTGCGGGATTCTCTAGAATGGTGGTTACGTCCAGGGGCATTCTCCCTGGGGAAGTCTTTCCTCCCTCCGAAGTGGTCAGTCATAACCACCGATGCCAGTCTGACGGGCTGGGGGGGTGTTTGGAACAATCTC
Source organism: Oophaga sylvatica (assembly GCA_033576555.1). Taxonomy (NCBI): domain Eukaryota; kingdom Metazoa; phylum Chordata; class Amphibia; order Anura; family Dendrobatidae; genus Oophaga; species Oophaga sylvatica. The sequence goes on from JARQOD010011711.1 coordinate 3,456, forward strand.
TGGATTCAGGGGGTATGGTCATCGGAAGAGTCTGTTCTTCCGATCAACATCCTGGAATTGAGGGCGATTTTCCTTTGCCTCCAACATTGGACGGTCCCTTTGAACGGTCTGCCAGTCCGAGTGCAGACAGACAATGCGACGGCTGTCGCGTATATCAATCACCAAGGTGGGACAAGGAGTTCCAGACTCATGGTAAGAGTGTCCCGAATTCTGATTTGGGCAGAGGCCAGTGTACCAGCCATTTCGGCGATTCACATTCCAGGGGTTCAGAATATTACAGCGGACTTTCTCAGTCGCAGAAGGATGGATCCCGGGGAATGGAGCCTCCACCCGGAAGTTTTTGCACTACTGTGCTCTCGCTGGGGAACCCCACAAGTGGATTTGATGGCATCCAGGTCCAATGCCAAGTTACCGACGTTCATGTCCAGGTACAAGGACCCGAAGGCTGTGGCGGTGGATGCTCTAGTGGCTCAGTGGGATCAGTTCGAGCTGATCTATGTATTCCCGCCGATATCCTTACTTCCTCTAGTACTGCGTCGGATCAGACTAGAGAAAATTCCAGCTATTTTGATAGCTCCAGACTGGCCAAGAAGGGTGTGGTTCTCGACAATAATGTCGCTGTTGGCGGCACCTCCTTTTCCACTCCCTCTTCAACCGGATTTGTTGACTCAGGAGCCCGTTTGTCATCCGGACTTGATGTCCCTGCGTTTGACGGCGTGGCTCTTGAGACCGAAATCTTGACCCGTAGAGGTTTCTCAGCCGAGGTCATTGCTACCCTTCGTGCTGCAAGAAGTCCGGCTACTACTAGGATTTACCACAAAATTTGGGAAACCTTCTTTTCGTGGTGTTTGGGGTCCTCTCGGAACCCGAGAAAATTTTCCATTCCCAACCTGTTGGCTTTTCTGCAGCATGGGCTAGACAAGGGTTTGGCAGTCAGCACCCTGAAAGGTCAGATTTCTGCTCTGTCCTTATTGTTCCGGAGAACCATCGCTTCAAATAGAGACGTGCTCTCCTTTTTCCGAGGTATATCTCGTAAGTTCCCGCCGCGGAAGGCACTCGTGTCTCCTTGGCGGCTCAACCTTGTTTTGGAGGCTCTTCAGCATAAACCTTTTGAGCCTATGGTTTCTGCTAGCCTTTCTTTACTTTCTTGGAAGGTGGCTTTCCTTGTTGCAGTCACTTCCTTGAGGAGAGTTTCTGAGTTGGCAGCTCTTTCTTGTTCGCCTCCTTTTCTGGAGTTTTTTCCGGATCGTGTAGTGCTTCGCACTCGGGGTGATTTTTTGCCTAAAGTGGTGTCACAATTTCATGTCAACCAGGATATTGTGTTGCCTTCATTCTGCCCGGATCCGAAGAATGTGAAAGAGCGTGCTTTACACACATTGGATTTAGTGCGGGCCTTGAAGTTTTCTCTATCTATTACTCAAGGTTTTCGTAAGACGGACTCCCTATTTGTGGTTCCAGTCGGTCGTCGGCGTGGTCAACGAGCTTCCAAGGATTCTATAGCTTGTTGGATTCGGTCAGCTATATTGGAAGCTTACCGTCTTCAGGGTGAATCTTGCCCGATTAAGATTCAAGCCCATTCCACGAGGGCTGTGGCTTCATCGTGGGCTTTTCACCAAGGTGCTTCGGCAGTGCAGCTCTGCCGGGCGGCAACTTGGCGCTCTGTCCACACGTTTACAAAGTTTTATAAAGTGGACGTCAGTGCTTCCGCTGATGCAGCCCTCGGACGTAGGGTCCTGCAGGCGGCTGTAGTTTAAAGTTCTAGATGAACTTGTGTTTAGCGCTGGTTGCGCTTTCTTTGTTAAGGTTGTTGGGTTTCTGCCTTTTGTTGGTTTTTCCCACCCTTATTTTTGAACTGCTTTGGGACGTCCCATCAGTAATGAATACTGTGGCTCTCTTCCTTCCATCTGCAGCTGAAACACGGATTTTGGTAAGAACTTACCGGTAAAATCCTTTTCAGCGAAGGAAGGAAGAGAGACACAGCACCCTCCCAAGGCAGAAGTGTGTTGATGTTTTCAGATGCAGCGCGACCCTTATCTGATAGCGATTATCTGGGCTGAGGTCAGCGCGCTAAGGCTCTGTTCCAGCATCGCCAGCTCATCGCAGTAGTCAGGTTCTGTGAGTAGTACCTGGAACTCTGTGGTTTTTGGCTTTCTTTGCATGCATAACCTGTATCCTTGTGTTTTTTCTCTGAAGTTCCTTCAGAAGGGGTTATGTTGCTCCGCTGGTGATCTTGGCTCTTTTCCTAAAAGCTTTGGTATGACTGGAGCTTAGTAGGAGGAGCCCGAGCTGGAGGGGCCAGCCAGTCAGCACTCTTTTGATCTGAGGTGACATCCTGATCTGGGCTCCGCCTACCCATCAGTAATGAATACTGTGTCTCTCTTCCTTCCTTCGCTGAAAAGGATTTTACCGGTAAGTTCTTACCAAAATCCGTGTTTTTCTTGTGGCAAGTGCCTGGATATCTGCAAAATTAGATAAAGCAACATGTTAATAGCTGAGGGTGAGTTCACACAGCGTATTAGCTGCAGATGTGGAAAGTTCTTCACCTGATTTGAACCAATTTTCAGTTTTCAAGATCTGCCGAGTATTCACCCTTGGGGTCCCTTGAGTTTATGGAGCGGAAACTCTCCAATATCCTCAAAAACTTGGCGCTACTGCTTTGTTCTGAACTCGGCAAACATCGTTGGTGACAACATACCCTACTTTATATCTGGATTCTAACTGTAAAACTACTTCAGATACTCTGAATACACTTTCTTTTCTATTTCTTAGCCATATTTTTCGAGCACGCCGAAGACGCTCGGTTAGCGCCTGCGCATACTCCGATAACCATAAGTTCACTCGTTGCATATTTGGTGCAGGTTTGTCAGCACTGTGTGTGGTTACATGCACTTTTTATACATATTTCACCCTTTCAATTGCACTGAATGAAAATTCCTGATGAATCCACACAAAGAATTGACACGCTGTGGATTTAAAAATCAGCACCCACACATCATTTTATGCACAGAAGATCCTGTATCTGCAATGTGAATATTCGATCTTCCTGCTTATGTGGTACTGGATTATGTTACACATTTTCTCCATGCAAACACGCAACATACAAACTTAAAGGGGGTCCCAAATATAAACTAGAATCCGCTAATACTCAAACCTCTCGGGGACCCGGGCAGGCTCTTTGTTGCTGCTCCAGTCTCAATGTTTTGGCTGCAGCAGCATTGACCACTCACGTCACCGCTGCAGCCAATCACTGAGCTCGGCCGATGTAGTCGACAAGAGCCGGTGAGTTGAGTGCTTGACTGCGGCTGTGATTTTATCAGTTGACATAATGTCATTGTTGAAGCAAAAACTCTGAGACTGGAGCAGCATCAAAGAGCCACCCCTGGTGCCCGGGAGGCCGAGTATTACACGACTTTATTTTATATTACAGGAAATGTTCGGGGTTCACTTTTATAAAAGTAGAAAACCCCTTTTAAGTGACTTCACTTCTGATGTCAGCCCCTGCTGCTCCTCTCTTGTGCTTGGATGATCACCATGGACAACTCCAATCACTCTACTGATGCAGCCACATTTAAAGCATCTTTCTCTGGATACCACAGTGTTACTTGAAATCAGATTATTTGGAACATTCACCTTTTTCCATTGCAAGAGATCTCACTAAATATATATAATATGTATGTGACCTTAGCAGAGAGAATAGGTATATATACATTTATTATATAGTGTGTATGGTAAACAGCGCCACCATGTGGAAGAGCCCTGTATATATATATATATATATATATAAAACTTGATATGTTGAGTTTGAAAGAAATATGTTTATTTCTCTAAAATTATTTTTATATATACCCACAGTAGTCATAGCAGTGCTTCCAGTTATGCACAACAGTTTCTCCCCTCCCTAAGTTGCACACGGCTTCTTCCTTCTGTTATTGCAACAGTTCCTTCTGTCATTAGCCATGGCAGTGCCTTCTCCCCTTATAGTTGTAGTGTCACCGTCCGCGAGACTCCGAGCTGTATCTACCCTTTCAGCTGCAGATGGAAGGGAGGGAGACACAGGAATTCATTACTGATGGGTAGGCGGAGCCCCAGACCAGGATGACACCTCAGATCAAAAGCGTGTTGACTGGCTGGCTCCTCCAGCTCGGGCTCCTCCTACTCAGCTCCTCCAGTCTAAAGGTACTGCCACACTAAACAATCCCGCTAACGATAACGACGCATACTAATGCGATCGCTAGCGGGATTGTTTATATATCGCTGAGTGCGGCTTAACTTAGCGATATCGTTAAGGACGCTATCGCGGTTAGCGATCTCCTTAACGACTTTAGCGGTACAAAAGTACCGCTATATCGCTAAGAAAAGGTGCCACACTCAGCGATAATACTTACCCAGCGGGAGCGCCGACGATAAAATAGGGTCCGGAACGATTCCAGTGACGAGCGAGATCACAGCAGGATCTCAGCAGGGAGCTCGTCGCTGACAGATGCCGCACACAACAACATCGCTAACGGGATCGCTAAATAGTGACGTTTTTAGCGATCCCGTTAGCGATGTTGTTTAGTGTGGCATACCCTTAAGATTTGAGGTCTCAGAGGATGGTCGCTGCTAATGCAGCTCCTCAGAAGATTTTATTATTTTATATTCGGACAGGAGACTTGGATCACCAGTTGGTCTAGAGGTCTCAGGGGTACCAGCGCTGCTGTACCCCAACCTCTCCCTTGGCGGATCTGTATTTACATTATGGTCCCTGCAGAATCTTGCCGGCCCTGGGGGATGAGGATGGCTTCCCTGGCGGGGACGCAAACCACACGTGCGGTCACTGCGTTCCTCGGCCTGGGGGGAAGCATGGGCACAAGCGCCACAAATCCTGAGGGGTCCCTGTGGCGCTAAGTTGGTGAGTACTCCACACAAATTTTATTATAATAATGTGTGAGTGCTTTAGTGTCTGAGAGTGGCAGCGCTATTACATGTATGTCAGTATGCTTCAGCGCTGCGGTGACAGTGCTGTTACATGTAGATGTGGTGATCTTTTGTCCGCAGGCAGATACCTGCAGGACAGAGAGGGAGCAGGAGCGAGGGAGTTCGCGCTCAATATTTGAGCTAGCAGGGGGCGTGGCCTATCGATTCCCGGTCTTCTGAGCAGGAAGACGCGCACTCTGGCGTTTCTCCTGCGACTCCCCCACTGTGGCGGCCATTACACAGGCTCCTGGGCTCCTCAGACAGCTCCTCTCCTCATAGACACCACGGCCAGCTGGGTGAGTGCTGATTCCTCACCCCGCAGCGCAGCGATCGCTATCCTGCAGCTGCAGTCTCATTAGAGACTTGAAATTTAGCTGGGCTCACACAGTATATATATATATATTGTGGAGAGATTGCAACATTAACCCCTCTGAGGGTTATTTCTGTCAGCGTTTTTTGACTGAATGCCGCTGGGGTAACCCTTCCTGAGGGAGCGTTAACCCTTCAGCGTTAAAAAAAAAAAAAAGACCGCATATTTTTTGCTGGTACTACTGCTTTGACCTGCAAATACAGGTGAAGCATGTCTGAACAGAGTTCAGAAGCCGCGGACCATGTCCCAGTACCACTGCGGCAATCAGATACGCAGACCTCAACAGCGTCTAGCGCTGCGGTCGACAGTGGTGCAAAATTGGATGATATCGCTCGCTCGATTAACAGCTTGTCTGACCTTTTAGGTCAATATGTGTCTGCTAATTCCTCTCAGAGGAAGCGACGCAGGCCGTTACCGGCCTCTGCACGGAGCGAGTCAGATGTATCTGATTTTGGACAGAGTTCCCCTTTAGATTCGGATGGTGAATTATCCGATTCAGATGAGGACGAACCGCAGGGGCGTTCTTCTATGGCGAAACGTACGGAGGCTTTGATTGAAGCCATGAGAGAGATGTTACAGTTACCGGAGGAGGTAACTAGTCGTCCTGGTAAATCAGCACGTATGTTCCAGGAGTCCCGTACTTCGCGTACAACATTACCAGCTCTGGATGAGCTTAATAGTGTAATAGAAGAGGAACGTCTGTGTCCAGATAAGCGTTTTCACGGAACGCATTTCTTTGATGCACTTTATCCTTGCTCTGCGGAGTTAAAGGATAATTGGACTTCTGCGCCTGAAGTGGATGTTTCCTTATCCCAGCTTAGTAAATCCTCACTACTCCCTGTTAAGGGGAAAGCGAGTTTGCAGGAGCCGTTGGACAGAAAAACGGAAATGGCGGCAAAAGCAAGCTATGAGGCTGCGGGTCATGGATTCCGAGCGGTGCTAGGATCCATGTGTGCTGCTAGAGCTTCTCTAGGCTGGTTGGCACGTTTAAAGGCGGAGTTGCAGAATGGTTCTCCGTTACCTGATATACGGGAAACTTACGAATTGTTAGAAACTGCAGCCTGTTATATCTTTGATGCCGGTCTGGATACGGCATCTCTGCTGGCCAAAGCGCAAGCTTCAGCGGTCACAGTCAGAAGAGCTTTATGGCTCAGACAGTGGGTCGGGGACTCAGTTTCCAAACATGGTTTATTGGCTTTACCTTACAAGGGTGGCCTCCTTTTTGGATCCGACCTCACAGAGCTGATTTCCAAGGCTAAGGCGAAGGAAGCAGCATTGCCACAGCGTAGGGCCATGGCTTCGGTATCCAGTAAGCCTGGTGGCTATAGCGGTCGGCGGTCCTTTCGGGGCCGAGGACGATCTAGTCACTCCTCGTGGGGATCGGGTCGTTCTTCTTTCTCAGGAAAGAAGTCCTCTCAGAAAACCCGTACTCCCTGGAAGCAGAATTTCCGCCAGGATAAGCGGGAATCTGACAAGAAGCCCGCCAAGTCGGATTGACGCCAGGGGTCCACTCGAGGACTCTCGAGTGGGGGGTCGCCTGCTTCATTTCAAGGCGACTTGGATGGCTCGCGTTCCAGATTCCTGGGTAACGCGGGTAGTGTCGGCAGGCTATTTCATAGAGTTTTCTTCTCGACCCACAAATGTTTTTTGTCAGTCTCGCGTTCCGTCAGAACCCGAACTTTTTGTCGCTTTACAGCGAGAGGTCGATTTTCTGCTACAAAAGGGTGTAGTAATACCGGTTCCGTCAGAGGACCGAGGAAAAGGTTTTTATTCCAACCTTTTCATAGTTCCCAAAAAGGAGAACAATTTTCGCCCGATTCTGGATCTCAAGCGATTAAACCGGCATGTCCACGCTCGGAAATTTCGCATTGAGTCACTTTGCTCCGTTGTAGCAGCTCTGTCACAGAACGATTTTCTGGTGTCAATCGACATTCGCGACGCCTATTTGCATGTTCCCATCGGAAAGGCTCATCAGCGCTTTCTTCGGTTTGCCATAGGACAGGATCACTATCAGTTCGTGGCTCTGCCTTTCGGCTTAGCCTCAGCGCCCAGAGTCTTTACAAAAATGTTGGCGCCCCTCATGGCAATCCTTCGAAAACAGGGGATTACGATTCTTCCTTATCTGGATGACCTTTTGATAGTGGCTTCCTCGGAAGAGGAGGCAGTGACGGCTCGAGATTTGTCTCTTCAGCTTCTGAAGGACTTCGGTTGGCTGGTCAATTGGGAGAAGTCGTTTCTGGAACCATCGAGGGCAATCCTCTTTTTGGGGATGCATCTCGACACGATTCGGTCGGTAGTTTCTCTACCGCCAGACAAACAGTCATGTCTTCTTCGACATGTGCAGATTATGAAATCCTCGACAGCAATGTCCCTACGGTAGTGTATGCGTCTTCTGGGACTGATGGTGGCGTCCATGGAGGCAATTCCTTTTGCCCAGTTCCATTCCAGGACTCTCCAAAGGTTCATCTTGAGTCGATGGAACCGGTCGCAGTCGCTGGATTGCAGTGTCACCATTTCTCGCGCGGTGCGGGATTCTCTAGAATGGTGGTTACGTCCAGGGGCATTTTCCCTGGGGAAGTCCTTCCTCCCTCCGAAGTGGTCAGTCATAACCACCGATGCCAGCTTGACGGGCTGGGGGGGGTGTTTGGAACAATCTATGGATTCAGGGGGTATGGTCATCGGAAGAGTCTGTTCTTCCGATCAACATCCTGGAATTGAGGGCGATTTTCCTTTGCCTCCAACATTGGACGGTCCCTTTGAGCGGTCTGCCAGTCCGAGTGCAGACAGACAATGCGACGGCTGTCGCATATATCAATCACCAAGGCGGGACAAGGAGTTACAGACTCATGGTAGAGGTGTCCCGAATTCTGATTTGGGCCGAGGCCAGTGTACCAGCCATTTCGGCGATTCACATTCCAGGGGTTCAGAATATTACAGCGGACTTTCTCAGTCGCAGAAGATGGATCCTGGGGAATGGAGCCTTCACCCGGAAGTTTTTGCACTACTGTGCTCTCGTTGGGGAACTCCCCAAGTGGATTTGATGGCATCCAGGTCCAATGCCAAGTTACCGACGTTCATGTCCAGATACCAGGACCCGAAGGCTGTGGCGGTGGATGCTCTAGTGGCTCAGTGGGATCAGTTCGAGCTGATCTATGTATTCCCACCGATATCCTTACTTCCTCTAGTACTGCGTCGGATCAGGCTAGAGAGAATTCCAGCTATTTTGATAGCTCCAGATTGGCCAAGAAGGGTGTGGTTCTTGACAATAATGTCGCTGTTGGCGGCACCTCCTTTTCCACTTCCTCTTCAACCGGACTTGTTGACTCAGGGGCCCGTTTGTCATCCGGACTTGATGTCCCTGCGTTTGACGGCGTGGCTCTTGAGACCGAAATCTTAACCCGTAGAGGTTTTTCAGCCGAGGTCATTGCTACTCTTCGTGCTGCGAGAAGTCCGGCTACTACTAGGATTTACCACAAAACTTGGGAAACCTTCTTTTCGTGGTGCTTGGGGTCCTCTCGGAACCCGAGAAAATTTTCCATTCCCAACTTGTTGGCTTTTCTGCAGCATGGGTTAGACAAGGGTTTGGCAGTCAGCACCCTGAAAGGTCAGATTTCTGCTCTGTCCTTATTGTTCCGGAGAACCATTGCTTCAAATAGGGACGTGCTCTCCTTTTTCCGCGGTATAGCTCGTAAGTTTCCGCTGCAGAAGGCACCCGTGTCTCCTTGGCGGCTCAACCTTGTTTTGGAGGTTCTTCAGCATAAACCTTTTGAGCCTATGGGTTCTGCTAGCCTTTCTTTACTCTCTTGGAAGGTGGCCTTCCTTGTAGCAGTCACCTCTTTGAGGAGAGTTTCTGAGTTGGCAGCTCTTTCTTGTTCGTCTCCTTTTCTGGAGTTTTTTCCGGATCGTGTGGTGCTTCGCACACGGGGTGATTTTTTACCTAAAGTGGTGTCACAATTTCATGTTAACCAGGATATTGTGTTGCCTTCATTCTGCCCGGATCCGAAGAAAGCGAAAAAGCGAGCTTTGCACACATTGGATTTAGTGCGGGCCTTGAAGTTTTATCTATCTGTTACTCAAGGTTTTCGTAAGACGGACTCCCTATTTGTGGTTCCAGCTGGTCGTCGGCGTGGTCAACGAGCTTCCAAGGATTCTATAGCTCGTTGGATCCGGTCAGCTATTTTGGAAGCTTACCGTCTTCAGGGTGAATCTTGCCCGATTAGGATTCGAGCCCATTCCACGAGAGCTGTGGCTTCATCGTGGACCTTTCATCAAGGTGCCTCGGCAGTGCAGCTTTGCCGGGCGGCAACTTGGCGCTCTGTCCACACGTTTACAAAATTTTATAAGGTGGACGTCAGTGCTTCCGCTGATGCAGCCCTCGGACGTAGGGTTCTGCAGGCAGCTGTAGTTTAAAGTTCTAGATGAACTTGTGTTTAGCGCTGGTTGCGCTTTTTTGTTAAGGTTGTTGGGTTTCTGCCTTTTGTTGGTTTTTTCCCACCCTTATTTTTTGAACTGCTTTGGGACGTCCCATCAGTAATGAATTCCTGTGTCTCCCTCCCTTCCATCTGCAGCTGAAACACGGATTTTGGTAAGAACTTACCGGTAAAATCCTTTTCAGCGAAGGAAGGGAGGGAGACACAGCACCCTCCCAAGGCAGAAGTGTGTTGTTGTTTTCAGATGCAGCGTGACCCTTATCTGATAAGCGATTATCTGGGCTGAGGTCAGCGCGCTAAGGCTCTGTTCCAGCATCGCCAGTTCATCGCAGTAGTCAGGTTCAGTGAGTAGTACCTGGAACTCTGTGGTTTTTGGCTTACTTTGCATACATAACCTGTATTCTTGTGTTTTTCTCTGAAGTTCCTTCAGAAGGGGTTATGTTGCTCCACTGGTGATCTTGTTTCTTCCCTAAAGCTTTGGTACGACTGAAGGAGCTGAGTAGGAGGAGCCCGAGCTGGAGGAGCCAGCCAGTCAACACGCTTTTGATCTGAGGTGTCATCCTGGTCTGGGGCTCCGCCTACCCATCAGTAATGAATTCCTGTGTCTCCCTCCCTTCCTTCGCTGAAAAGGATTTTACCGGTAAGTTCTTACCAAAATCCGTGTTTTTACCCCAGTAATCACAGCAATTCCATTCCTTCACCCTGTAATTATATGATCCCACAATGCGCCCTCTGATGGAAGGACGTTACATGTGAGCAAAGGCTGCAGCATGTTGCTTAAAGGGGTTCTCCACTTTCACCTTTTTTTTTAACCTTGCACTGTCTTGTAATCAACAGGCCGAGGTCGGACTTTTCAAATGCCACTCGTTACTGTTCTGCTCCGGTTTCCCCTCGAGTTTCGCAATATGACTTAGGATAAAAGCCAAATCAGCATCTCAATTTGCAGACACGGTGTTTCGGGCTATTGGCCCTCATCAGTGCAAAGTATGAGAACTAATTCGGCTAGGTGAGAGGCTCTGGACTGAGGTCTAAGGGGCAAGGTTTCTCCTTGTGGAGAGTGACTATGTCATATTGCAAGACTCGTTAAAGGGTTGATTGTGACTTGTAGGATCGCTACTTCCAACAGGTGGCGCTATATAGTCCTCTTTTTCTCTGAAGAGGTAATTTGGATTAGTATGTACACTAAAGCTGTTTATAATTGGGCAGCAGGACCACGCTTTTCTACAGGTTTTCTTCTACAGGTACACTTTAGATAAATTCACCTAATAACCACTTTTTGCACGAAACATTCTCGGCATAGTGGAAACATTTTTCATTTATTTCTATAAACTAACAATCCATGTCTTCAAAATATGTGAACATAATAGGGAATATGTAATGGTAACGGTGCTGGAGAAAATGTCTAGTATGGTGCAAGTTATCAAAGGCTGCGTTCACACGTCAGTATTTGCAGCAGATTTTTCTGCAGCAAAAAAAAAGAATGTTACCAGGAAAAATGCTGAGTAAAACACGCCACTTTTTACATGCGTTTTTCTCTTATTTATTGAATGGATGAAAAAGGCTAAAAGAACTGACGCTGCAACTTTTATGTCTAAAGCACCACTCCAGAGCTTTTTTTTTTTTCAGCACTGGAGTGGCGCTTTAAATCGAAGTCCCCTGCCCTCGGTCATATACTCACCCTCTGGTGTCTTCACTGTTTTTTTCGGTGCCTCTCTGGTCCCACGGTGCCATCTTGTGAGCGCAGCTTCTGACTGGCCAGAAGTCAGGGGCTACGCCACACGAGTCTATGAGAACGAGGATCTCCTAGAGATGTATTGAAAAGTAACGTGAAACACTGGAGCTGCCGGCAGGTGACTTTTTTGCCAGAGACTGAAGGGAGCAGCGGCAAAAACGGATGAAAGCGCCAGTAGATGAGTATCACACACGGGGTAGGGGACTTACGTTTAAAGCACCACTCCAACATTGCAATTAAAAAAAATGCTGGAGTGGTGCTTTAAATATAAGCAGAATTCAGTTTGCTGATGTTATAAAAAGCTGCTTTCAGCAGCAGACTGGAAGGAAGGGAGACACACTAGTCATTACTAGTGGGTAGGCGGAGCCCAGATAGGATAGACACCTCAGATTAAAAAGAGTGTTGACCGGCCCCTCCAGCTCGGGCTCCTCCTACTCAGCTCTCCAGTCTAAAATTTGAGGTCTCAGAGGATGGTCGCTGTTGAAGCAGCTCCTCAGAAGATTTTCTTATTTTTATCGGACAGAGACTTGGACTCAGGGTCTTGAGGTCTCAGGGGTCTCAGCGCTACTGGACCCCCACCTCTCCCTTGGCGGATCTGTATACCCTGTACGGAGGTCCCTGCAGAACCCTGCCGGCCCGGGGGGATGAGGATGGCTTCCCTGGCGGGGACGCAAACTGCGCTGCTGGGGTCACTGCGTTCCCCGCCCTGGGGGGAAGCGATGGGCATAGCGCCACAAATCCCTGGGGTCCCTGTGGCGCTCAGCTGGGTGAGTACTCCACATGTTAATATGTTTTGAGTGCTTCAGCGACTGCTGCGGCAGCCGCTGTTCCATGTATACATGTCGGTGACTGGTGTTTTTTGTCTGCAGGTAGATGCCTGCAGGACATAGGAGCGGGGGAGAGAGGAGTTGCGCGCCTTTTTATTTGAATTTTCGCGCCGCTCTGAGCGCGCGCTTTACTGCTGTCTCCTTTTCCAGCTTCTATCATGGAGCACATCGGAGGCACAGCGCGGTGGCCATTACTGAAGCAGGCTGAAAGCTTCCTCGGGCCTTTTCTCTCTCCTCCCCTCTCGGCAAGACGCTACAACCGTGACCAGCTGGGTGAGTCGCTTCTACCCGTCTGGGCAGAAGCTTAACCCCCTCACCCCCACAGCGCAGGCGCCTTTCTGAGGCACAAATGAGTGGCAGACTGCGCTGTCCTGCAGCTTTTATCCCATAAGAGGGCTCGCACACCCTTTTCATTAAAGAGGTTGTGGGGAGTCTGTGACATTAATGCCACTATGCGTTCCCGCTAACGATCCCGATAACGACGCATACTAATGCGATCGTTTGTGTGATCGTTTTAATGTCGCTAGTAGCTGCCAATCTGGGTGATCTCATTAACGACGCATAAGCGGTTAGCGATCTCCTTTACGAATTTGGCGGTCATTGCGATGTACAAAACAGCGCAATTTTTTAGCGATCTCGTTGAATGTTCTTGTTTAGTGTGGCATAGCTGTCCTACAGCTGCTGCCTTATAAGAGGCACTTGGGGCTCGCACACCCTTTTCATTATCAAGGTTGTGGGGAGTCTGCTACTTTAACCCCTTCTTAGGCGGTTAACTCTTAATGGGGACAGCTGGGGTAGCTCTTCTTTCTTTAAGAGCTTTAACCCTTCAGCATTCGTTTTTTCTTTAAGAAACACACTGTTCTAGTTACTGACAGGTTTAACCTGCCATAAACTGTGCAAGGACATGTCAGATGCGGACCGTCTCCCAGATCCGCTACAGGATCAGTCTCGCGTATCTGACACGCAGACCTCGACGGCGTCATGCGCAGCGGTCGGAGGTGCCAGTGGTGTCAAAATGGAGGCCCTCGCTAGTTTCTATTGATGGCCTGTCTGACCTTCTAGGTTATTGGGTGTCAGCTAGATCCTCTCAAGGAAGCGACACAAGCCGGTGCCTTCCTTCCCGCGTAACGAAAATGTCCGATTCGGACAAGGAGGATCGGCAGGGACACTCTGCCTCTCTTTTGGGCCGTACAGAGGCTTTTATTGGAAGCCATGAGGGCGTTACAGTTACCGGAGGAGGTAACTAGACGTCCTGGTAAGTCAGCCCGGATGTTTCAAGTCGCACGGAGCTGATTGATAGGTCGCGATCAGCTTTACAACGTTTTCAGGGGACACGGTTTTAGACACTGTATCCGTGTTCTACGGAATTGATTGATAATTGGATCCCTTCTCCTGAAGTGGATGTCCCTTTATCCCAGCTTAGCAAATCTTCCTGTTAAAGGGAAGGCGAGTCTGCAGGACCCGCTGGACAGAAAAACGGAGATGGCAGCAATATCCATCTGCGAGGCCGCGGGTCATGGATTCAGTACTAAGGATCCATGTGTGCTTGTAAAGCTTCCCTGAGCCGTTGGACTGTCTACGGACGGTGTGGCAAGATGGATCCCCTCTATCGAGGTAGATGGGCTTTTCAAGTTGTTGGAGGATACTGCGTCACTGCTATCCAGGCGCAATCCTCGGCAGTCACAGTCAGAAGAGCGCTGTGCCTTAGACAGTGGACTGGGGACGCGGTTTCCAAGCAGGGTTTGCTATCTTTAGCTTACAAGGTGGTCAGCTATTTGGATCTGACCTCACGGAGCTGATTGCCAAGGCAAAGGCAAAAGAATAACAAAATTAGCAAAAAGGAAAAAAAGGGGGGGTATTAAGACTTTTTATTACACATTTATTAACCAGAAACGTTAAAATTGGACACATATAGTGAACAAACACCATCCTCTATTTATTACTATACTTGAGGATATATGATATATGTCAGAGAGAGTAGTTAGATTATGGGGGACCGATACAATGAGGTAGCAGCAAAAGAATTTTTTGTTCTGCACCGCTAGAACCAATGTTACAAAAACAATCTAGCACCGCTAGAATTAGCATTAATGCTGTCTACTGTATCATGAGCAGCTATATTTAGACGCCATCAATAAGGAACGATCTCACCCGTTCAAAGGACGTCTTTTTAGAGACCCATTCATAAATCATAGTCCCAGGTAAATGAAGCCTTTTCCCAACGCGTTTCCTCCATTAGGATTCATCAGGGGATATGGCAAATATGGATAAACATTGCTTCAATGCATCTCTCTAGGGGAATTCGAACAAATGACCCCCTTATATCAAATAAACAGACACTCCCACCACCGTGACTGACCAATCAGTAAACCCATAAAAACAAAACAACCAGTGACCAACACCATTAGTGATTTAAATTTTAATTACCCATATGCAAGGAGCACAATTAGGTTGAGACGCACGCCAGCCGTTAGTCCTATAGGCGTTCATAGCGGCGATATAATCGCCTGCACAAAAATGACCAAGGAAGCAACGAAAGCTAGCGCATGCGCAATAGAATAATGAAAGTGACTTCCGATAGAGCGAAAGAGACTTCCTGTAAACACACACAGGAGACTTCTAAAAACAACGCATGCGCTCTAACGTTTCAAGGTCAGAAGGTAACTGTTAATAAAACAGAAAAAACTTCCTCTAGATAGACAAACAGTGACCTCTAAAACAAGCGCATGCGCTCTAATATTGAAAATTGGCATCATTCTGTCTCGGAAGTAACCTGTGAGCCATTGATGCAGTCATAACATACCGGAACACATGAAAGTAACGATAAGTAGTAAACATGATTAAAAACTGCATACATATGAGAGAAATTGATAACACACATATATGCAACATGCAAGTTATATGAACACATTATAAATATTGTAACATTTTCAGGGGATATAGCTCTGGGATCGCCGTCCGGGTAGACGGAGTGGCACGGAAACAGTTCATTCACAGACAGCAGTTCTGGTAAAAACTGGCCGCAACCAGTTTTATTAAAGTCTACAGCAAACAGAACATAATCAAAACCAAATCATAAACATAAGACCTGGGCTTGTCCAGCCACTTACTACACTTAGATAGATTTCCCTATCTACCTGGGACCAGACTCTAACAGCCTGGGCCAAAACAACACATATGTTCAGCATTTACCAGCATGGAGTTTCACAGAGTCTCCTCCTTGTGTCTGAAGGCACCTTCAACGTCCAGACTTGAGAGAGCTCCCCTCCTATTCAGCAGCTATCCGCATGGATTCTCACTGAGACTACTCCTGTGTCCGGGGTACATCGAGCACCCAGACTGAGACAGCTCATACTCCTGGAGACTGCTTCTTGTGCCTGGACTCCTTGTCCAGACTAAGCGAGCTCTCTGTCTGTGTTCGCAGACACCTACTTCTGGTCTCCTAATTAACAGCTGAGTGGTTTCAGGCCTGAGCTGCAAGTGTGTACTGAATGTAAGGTGTAATGACCTTTCTCTACCACTAGGTTTACAAAGCCATACATTTCCCTTATACCAGTCAGCAAAGTATCTAGGTGAAATGTACACCCCATTCAACACACATACTCTCACTGTCTCACATATCCCCCCCCTCTTCTCCAGACCGGAGGGCTGGTCATCCAGACCGGAGGGCTGGTCATCCAGACCGGAGGGCTGGTCAACAATCCAAAAGAGACAGTGAACTCTAGACCAGTCATGGCCCTCATCAGCTTCATCTTCACTACTGTCATCTGTATCTTCACCTGAGCCATAGCCAACATCAGCTTTCTCTTCATCTGAAGCATCCGCACTACCCTGTACCCTCCCAGGCCTATGCTCTCTGCGGGCCTCGGGTATCCTGCACGGTTTCATCTTGACCTTAGGGCCGGGCTCAGTTTCGATATAGTGCCTGGCCAGAGAAGTACGACCCGGCACATCAGAACACTTCTGCTGACTCTTCCTCAGAAACTCACGTACCTCCTGTCCCTGGTGCACTGACCATGTGTCACCAACTATCACAGAAGGTATAGGGGGGTTTTCACTTTTCTTTAGTTCCCCTTGAACCCTCTTTAGCACATCATTTTCTTGAATATCGGTTGACTCATAAAGTCTATTTCACAGACCTTAAGCTCCTCTACCATGGTCTCTGACCATTTTAAGCTACACTGTTCAAATGATTGGACTGTAGAAGGAGCTGATCGTTTTTCTTTTTCAGTACACATAATTCATCCGCTAAGTCTCCAGCTGAATTGTAATGTTCTATCGTAACAACAGCATTCTTATATAGAGCCTTAGACTTATTGAGCAGCATTTGCTCTTGCAACGAAGAGATTCCCTGTATCCTTCCTTTTACTTCATTGACCTTCTCACGAAGATGCTCATGGCTTTCATCACACTCCTTCATCACAGTTTGGAGTTTTTTCTGAGAAGTCATCAATTCATCTGGTACCTGTTGGACGTCTTTTATGTCTTCGGCCCCTTCTTCAGGCTCTTCTGGTAGAACATGCTCAGAAGCCCTACCGTCAGTCTTACATTCTACCTCTTCAGTCACATCATTATGGTCTCCAATATTTCCATTTATTCCGGCTTTCAAGTTCTCCTTGATAGCTGCATCTATGAAAGTGCGCTTGAGCTCACCAACGCCAGCCTGATGTCTCAAAATCTCATCTTGTGACTTATCCAGATCCTTGGTGTAACTCGGGAACACCGCTGGGCTCCGGGCGCCGAACTTCCAGCCTGAGCTTCACGAGTTGCAGCTACTGATCTGAACTGCAACCCGTCCACGCCGCTGTCTTCGGCAGAAACAGATTCCTGGACAGAGTCAGTCCCCATATCTTCAGTCTTGTTCCTCACAGCTTCACTTGAGACCTCAGCTTCTGATGAGGCATCTGGTTTGGTGACTACCACTTCTATGGCTTTTTCCACCTCTGCAGCATCTCCTCAGAGTCCTTGACACGATACAGATCCACACCATACCTTGGTAACTTCACATTTCCAACAGCATCTACTTGGGCTGTGTTCAGTTTCAGAATCCTGCCTTTAAAGCTCAGCTCTCCTCCTTTCACCTTAGTCTTCGCCAGGAACCGGCCAACTGTAAAACATCTTCAGATGCCATCTTCTGTCCGACTGCAAGGTCAGCATCAGCCTTCCTCTCAGGACTCTCAACCTCCTCTGCTACCATGCCTTCCTCATTTGCACTGGTTGCTTGATTGTCATCAGATGATTCACTATCACTACCACTATCCCTGTCTGACCCCTTTTTCTCAGCCACATCTGGCTCACTTTCAGGGTTATACACTTCATTTTCATTCACATCCTGCTCACTGTCAGGGTTATACAATTCATTCTCATTCACATCCTGCTCACTTTCAGGGTTATACACTTCATTTTCATTCACATCCTGCTCACTGTCAGGGTTATACAATTCATTCTCATTTACATCTTGATCTGGAACCTTAGTTAACATGTCATCCACAACATTAACTTCACCATCTGGTCCCTGGTTTCCCTCAGGTGGTCCCTCAAGTATGTGACTATGTGACAACCCCAGCACTATACTTCCATATAGCTCAGGTACTAGGAGCTGGCTCACGACCTCTCCCTGGACTTCAGTGTCCCTATACAACAGGTGAGTGTTTATGGCAACATGAGGAAACCTCTCCTCAGAGCCAGGCTCTTGGGAAACCTCATTTAGAACATTTATATTTTCCTGGGCCGTTTTAAGAGAGGGGTCTCGCCACTGCTCACTCTCAAAATTGTCACAGGACACAGGTAAGTCAGGGACACTCGGTTCCGAGAACACCATCCTCGTCTCCCAACATCACCTGCAAAGGAACTTCATCACTACACAGTCATCATTATTATCAATATCATTATCATGATTATGATCAGTATCATCATCACTATCATGATCATCATCATTATCAGCATCAGCATCATTATCATGGTCATCATCATTATCATGATCATCATCATCATCATCATTATCACATAAGTTTAACGGCCCACTAGCATTGTGTTCCGCCCCTCGGGACTGCGCACCCTCAATAGGAGCTTCATCACACTGTCCATCAGAAACATTTTTCCCCCAGAGATCCTTAGACCGGGGAAAGTCATTACCCAATATGACGGGGGGCACCAGGTTCTTCACTACCCCACTTCACATGAAACCTCCCCGCATTTGGGGATCAAGTCCACGGCAGTCTCTGGGTAGACTTTGGTGTCTCCATGGACGCACACCACACTCAGTGTTTATCAGGGATAAAGTCCCTATCAATCAGGCTGTCCCATACGGAAGTCATGGACTCTCTGAGTCCAAGAGGGCCTGTGCTGGGCAGTCATTTACAACCACCGGGGACCCCTGTGGTCCAGTCTCTTCGGCTGAGGTGGACACACACACAGGCTCTGCGCAGGGAGAGAGGGATCCGCCAACATCACAACACATAGGCTCCCCCTCTATTGGACAGTTGGCTGCAATTTCACGACATCTCCAACACTGTCCATCACACTCTCCCACCCACACGACCCCAACAGCTGGAACGCTCTTACCGGGAGAGTTCGGCGTCCAGGAACTCTGAAGTGACGACCTCTCAGACGGCTGGTC
>JARQOD010011712.1:0-22387 GCA_033576555.1 Oophaga sylvatica
CTTCTTTGTGATGGTGTTTAGGCTGGTTGGCTTGATGCTCGTCGTCCTTGTGGTCGTCATCTTCTTCGGGGTGGTCATCAGGGTCGTCGTCTTCATTGTTGGAGATCCAGAGTGATTACCCAAAAAAGCATTGAAAAATCTTCAATTTGTAAATGTTGCAGAAGGTACAAGAGTCAATGCAAGTAATGAGGACCAGCTGACTGTGCTGGAACCCGGAGGGGCAGCAGAAGGAAAAGAGCCAATGGCACAACCGAGGACCAGCTGACGTTACTGGGACACGGTTACTAAGCAGGAGGTACCTGTGCTCTAAAGCACTACCAAGGACCAGCAGACATTG
Source organism: Oophaga sylvatica (assembly GCA_033576555.1). NCBI lineage: Eukaryota > Metazoa > Chordata > Amphibia > Anura > Dendrobatidae > Oophaga > Oophaga sylvatica. Next base: position 338 of record JARQOD010011712.1, read on the forward strand.
CTGGAACTCGGATACCGAGATGGAGGCACCTAGGCCAAAGGCACTGCGGAGAACCAGCTGACGGTACTGGAACCCGGATGGGTAGCAGAAGGTACAAGAGCCAATCCAAGTAACGAGGACCAGCTGACTGTGCTGGAACCCGGAGGGGCAGCTGAAGGAAAAGAGCCAATGGCACAACCGAGGACCAGCTGACGTTACTGGGACACGGTTACTAAGCAGGAGGTACCTGTGCTCCAAAGCACTACCAAGGACCAGCAGACATTGCTGGAACTCGGATACCGAGATGGAGGCACCTAGGCCAAAGGCACTGCGGAGAACCAGCTGACGGTACTGGAACCCGGACGGGTAGCAGAAGGTACCCATGGAAATTTAAGATGACAGGCTGCGAGCCGGCCGCAGTTACCGAATCCCACAGTACTACAGTGGGTGATTGTCCTATTGTCACAACGGAAACAGCCTTTATTTGCATATACCGCAGCACACATAGGAAGCACCTAAACTCCAAGCACCATAGAGTCGGCTAACCCGACCGCAACACGACAGGACAACTTATTGGAGGCTAAGTGACGTTTACACTGACAGGAAACAGATGGCGTGCTGTAACCAGTCTGGGCAGGAGTGAGTACCCATGCCAATGACACTTCCGAGCAACAACTGGCGGTGTTGAAGCCCAGGGATGAGAAGACAACAGGGTGGAGGCAGCAGGACTTTTTGCCGTACACACAGCAGGGGAACAGCTGACATTACTGAACCCCAGTAACACAGGAGCAAGTGTTCACTGTGCTAACAGCACTTCCGAGCAACAACTGGCGGTGTTGTAGCCCAGGGATGAGAAGAGAACATGGTGGAGGCAGCAGGACTTTTTGCCGTTCACACAGCAGGGGAACAGCTGACATTACTGAACCCCAGTAACACAGGAGCAAGTGTTCACTGTGCTAACAGCACTTCTGAGCAACAACTGGCGGTGTTGTAGCCCAGGGATGAGAAGAGAACAGGGTGGAGGCAGCAGGACTTTTTGCCGTCACACAGCAGGGGAACAGCTGACATTACTGAACCCCAGTAACACAGGAGCAAGTGTTCACTGTGCTAACAGCACTTCCGAGCAACAACTGGCGGTGTTGTAGCCCAGGGATGAGAAGAGAACAGGGTGGAGGCAGCAGGACTTTTTGCCGTACACACAGCAGGGGAACAGCTGACATTACTGAACCCCAGTAACACAGGAGCAAGTGTTCACTGTGCTAACAGCACTTCCGAGCAACAACTGGCGGTGTTGTAGCCCAGGGATGAGAAGAGAACATGGTGGAGGCAGCAGGACTTTTTGCCGTTCACACAGGAGGGGAACAGCTGACATTACTGAACCACAGTAACACAGGAGCAAGTGTTCACTGTGCTAACAGCACTTCTGAGCAACAACTGGCGGTGTTGTAGCCCAGGGATGAGAAGAGAACAGGTGGAGGCAGCAGGACTTTTTGCCGTATCACACAGCAGGGGAACAGCTGACATTTCTGAACCCCAGTAACACAGGAGCAAGTGTTCACTGTGCTAACAGCACTTCCGAGCAACAACTGGCGGTGTTGTAGCCCAGGGATGAGAAGAGAACAGGGTGGAGGCAGCAGGACTTTTTGCCGTACACACAGCAGGGGAACAGCTGACATTACTGAACCCCAGTAACACAGGAGCAAGTGTTCACTGTGCTAACAGCACTTCCGAGCAACAACTGGCGGTGTTGTAGCCCAGGGATGAGAAGAGAACAGGGTGGAGGCAGCAGGACTTTTTGCCGTACACACAGCAGGGGAACAGCTGACATTACTGAACCCCAGTAACACAGGAGCAAGTGTAGACTGTGCTAACAGCACTTCCGAGCAACAACTGGCGGTGTTGTAGCCCAGGGATGAGAAGAGAACATGGTGGAGGCAGCAGGACTTTTTGCCGTTCACACAGCAGGGGAACAGCTGACATTACTGAACCCCAGTAACACAGGAGCAAGTGTTCACTGTGCTAACAGCACTTCTGAGCAACAACTGGCGGTTGTTGTAGCCCAGGGATGAGAAGAGAACAGGGTGGAGGCAGCAGGACTTTTTGCCGTACACACAGCAGGGGAACAGCTGACATTACTGAACCCCAGTAACACAGGAGCAAGTGTTCACTGTGCTAACAGCACTTCCGAGCAACAACTGGCGGTGTTGTAGCCCAGGGATGAGAAGAGAACATGGTGGAGGCAGCAGGACTTTTTGCCGTTCACACAGGAGGGGAACAGCTGACATTACTGAACCCCAGTAACACAGGAGCAAGTGTTCACTGTGCTAACAGCACTTCCGAGCAACAACTGGCGGTGTTGTAGCCCAGGGATGAGAAGAGAACAGGGTGGAGGCAGCAGGACTTTTTGCCGTACACACAGCAGGGGAACAGCTGACATTACTGAACCCCAGTAACACAGGAGCAAGTGTTCACTGTGCTAACAGCACTTCCGAGCAACAACTGGCGGTGTTGTAGCCCAGGGATGAGAAGAGAACAGGTGGAGGCAGCAGGACTTTTTTGCCGTTCACACAGCAGGGGAACAGCTGACATTACTGAACCCCAGTAACACAGGAGCAAGTGTAGACTGTGCTAACAGCACTTCCGAGCAACAACTGGCGGTGTTGTAGCCCAGGGATGAGAAGAGAACATGGTGGAGGCAGCAGGACTTTTTGCCGTACACACAGCAGGGGAACAGCTGACATTACTGAACCCCAGTAACACAGGAGCAAGTGTTCACTGTGCTAACAGCACTTCTGAGCAACAACTGGCGGTGTTGTAGCCCAGGGATGAGAAGAGAACAGGGTGGAGGCAGCAGGACTTTTTGCCGTACACACAGCAGGGAACAGCTGACATTAGTGAACCCCAGTAACACAGGAGCAAGTGTTCAATGTGCTAACAGCACTTCCGAGCAACAACTGGCGGTGTTGTAGCCCAGGGTCAAGGATTATGTTTAAATACTATATCAAGTATTTTCCTTGTTACGTGTCAATTAAAAATGTCTATACTCCAAACAAGAGAAATATAAACTTTAGTACCATAAGATGATTTAACTTAAAAAAATATATGTAAATTAATAATTTAAAAACATAAACGCATACATTAACATGTTGAAAGGCAATGCAAACCACAATTAAAATAGGTTACATAATCTGCTATACGGTTTAAAATAAAAGCATACAAGTACACATCAGAATCCATTAATGATGGGTAAGTAACAGTATGTACACCATTTTTATTGTGTAGACAATGAATGGCTGACTTAAAAACATAATCAGCATTACAAGTTTTCTTTGACATTCATAAAACTTAACATTTGGTGAATAATATCACTAAAATTTTTTAAAAAAATATCTAACATTTCCATCATGTAATACTGATAATATGTGCCAATCATTTATATTAACAAAACAAAAATTTAAAAAGTGCATAGTGCAGAGTGAAAACAGATATTTATGCCTGACTGTGGACTTGCAAGCATGACAACGGATAGATAAGGTATATATAGATGAGACTGCATAGCCACAGATGGTGAATGGCGATGTAATACTGTACCTCAATAAAGTGTGCGTTACTACTACATCCTTTTTTTTATCTAGCTTTATAAAAGGTTACGTGCATGTATGGTTGCGCCTTTGTTTGGACGCACAGACTGGCTTCCTGCTGTGACGCATTGGGTATTGGAGCGTCTGTACGTCTTATGACGCAGACTAACATTCACGGTGCGCATCGTTCATCATCGCAAGCGTACCGACAACACAAAGGCGTTGTCATGACTGCTTTACTCAGTAAACATGCACCTATGATGAAACATACACGCATGTGCCCTATTACATAACAAGCTACAAGAAAAACGAGTGTGAGGTGTGACACAGCTGTTTTGTTAAGGTACAGTATTATATCAACATTGTACAGATGTCGCTATTCAGTCTGATAAATATATATCATTCACGTATTCTATCAGTTGTCGTTCTTTCAGCACCACTTACAGGTATATATTTTGCTATTGTGACTATGTACTATTGACTTTACCAAGGTAATGCATGATTTTTGTTAGCGATTATCATGTTTACATGAAGGACCTTTATGATATGGGCTGTTAACTTTCTAATCAAATATGTATTTTTTAAAATGACACAAATATAAGTAATGTTGAAGAGGACTATTCCTACATGCATTGTTTGCACAATATTACAGGTGTACATCACGTCCCTTAATCAACATTGGATTATTATACTTACTTGTATGCTTTTATTTCAAAGGCAAGAACACTGAAGTATAACCTTCGCACTGCAGCAGTTATCAAAGTTCAACCCACATTATGCACTTCCAACATTGCAGCATTTGAGTCATCATGATGTGAGTTGGATTTGTCTAAGCTATGGAGTGACAAGGTTGACCATCAGTATCCTATAGCATAAGTAGGCTTTTGTGTTTGCATTTGTTTTCGACATGTGCATATCTGTAATAATATGTCACAATTATTTTGTTACAGATTTGTTACAAAGACTAATCATTTTATGGTTTGAAAGTTGACGTTTCAAATGTTTACAGCTTAGAAATCAGGGTGTAGCCTCATATCTATGTGTAGCACTAGACACTTTGAGATGTCATGTTTTTTTCACCATGATTAGGTAGCTAGCAGTAATTTTTGCCGGACACACAGCAGGGGAACAGCAGGCGTTACAGAACCCCACAAACACATCAGCGATTGTTTTCATCTGTGCATCTAACACTTCTGAGCAGCAACTGGCGCTGTTGAAGCCCAGGGTCAAGGAGGGTGTAGGCAGAGGCCTAGTATGAGACGTTTGAAGTTGAAGTTGTAGTTAGCAGCACTAATTTTTGCCAGACACACAGCAGGGGAACAGCAGGCGTTACTGAACCCCACAAACACATCAGCGATTGTTTTCATCTGTGCATCTAACACTTCTGAGCAGCAACTGGCGCTGTTGAAGCCCAGGGTCAAGGAGGGTGTAGGCAGAGGCCTAGTATGAGACGTTTGAAGTTGAAGTTGTAGTTAGCAGCAGTAATTTTTGCCAGACACACAGCAGGGGAACAGCAGGCGTTACTGAACCCCACAAACACATCAGCGATTGTTTTCATCTGTGCATCTAACACTTCTGAGCAGCAACTGGCGCTGTTGAAGCCCAGGGTCAAGGAGGGTGTAGGCAGAGGCCTAGTATGAGACGTTTGAAGTTGAAGTTGTAGTTAGCAGCAGTAATTTTTGCCAGACACACAGCAGGGGAACAGCAGGCATTACTGAACCCCACAAACACATCAGCGATTGTTTTCATCTGTGCATCTAACACTTCTGAGCAGCAACTGGCGCTGTTGAAGCCCAGGGTCAAGGAGGGTGTAGGCAGAGGCCTAGTATGAGACGTTTGAAGTTGAAGTTGTAGTTAGCAGCAGTAATTTTTGCCAGACACACAGCAGGGGAACAGCAGGCGTTACTGAACCCCACAAACACATCAGCGATTGTTTTCATCTGTGCATCTAACACTTCTGAGCAGCAACTGGCACTGTTGAAGCCCCGGGTCAAGGAGGGTGTAGGCACAAAATATTGAGTTATTGCCTTGTTACGTGGCCATTGCAAATGTATGTACTTCAAACAAGAATAAATGAAGTTTTACTGGGACAATAAAATGATGAATTTCAATTCCAAGAATAGAAAAATATTTATACTTGAGAGTCCTCTGTGGTTGATACCGTTTAATGGCTAACTGAAAATATGGTAACAAATTCAAAGCTTTCGAGACTACTCAGGTCTCTTCATCAGGCTAAGACTAAAAAAAAAATGAAGAATCACATATTTCTACACACAACAGGACACAGGAATAGGTAAGACAAGTGAGGGAGGGACAAGTGAGGGGAGACCGGCCAAAAAATGAGAACAAGGATGAATTATCAGCGCCACACGATAAGTCAAAAAATCATGGATTTACCTGTGGCAAAACACTTTTGTATGCCCGGTCATAGCATGATGGATATGGAATTACTGGTATTAAAATATAACTTCAAATATGAGAAAGATACAAAGGTTTCAGAATATAAGCTCATCATGACCTTTGACACTGTTAGTGATGGAATGAATAGATCACACGGATTTATGTCATTCTATATCAATTAAGGAATCTGCGTCTCTGCCCTTCCAGGGGCATGAAAACACAAAACCAGACCCCAATCAGAGGGCAATAAAACTTTCTATCCTTATCTAGGAACTGTTCCAATATTTATGTTCATCCCTCTGTGATAATGACAGTTCTGCTACACGTCACTTACTTGTCTTACCTATTGCACTATTCCTGTGTCCTGTTGTGTATAGAAATATATGATGCTTCATTTTTTGTTTTAGTCTTTGTGACTCGCACCACAATTGTGGATACCAGGGCTATGGGGTACTCGGAGCCGAGCCCATAGAAGTCTATGGGAGTTGTCACTGGCAGCGGGACTCGGTCCGTGGCCCTGGCAGTCAAGCGTTGGGGATATTTACAGGGGATTATTAGGATAGGTAGTTCTGTGACGCCACCTGTGGTATCTGGTTAATTGGACCAGCGCTGCTATTAGGATCTTCACAGGGGATGTTATGGGGGCAGCTGGGTGGTAAGTCTCCCACAGGTGAGACTGGTCCCTGGAAGTCTATGGTGATGGTGCAGGGTGTAGATAAGAACTCAGTCACACACAATGCAGCTTCTTTTCATACCTTTTACTGGTAGATGGTTCAAGCAGATCCCGGGGAGCTGGTCGGGGTGGAGAATGCACATTCGGGTAACCGCTGAGCAGGTTAGAGGCCTCCTTAACTTCAATATGTATCTGAGTCCAAACTTGCGTGAAGCGAAGTTAACTCTTTCAATAGCAACTACGCCCGGCCGACATAGTGGTAGAGCCTTTTCAGTGGTAGAACTAAGTCTATTTCTGCAGCGTCCCGCTAGACTCCTGTTCTCCTGACTCCAGTTACGTATCGACACATTGAGCTGCCTTCTGCGACCTGTAGTCCAGAAAGTCTCCGGTTTTCTTATCACTAAGCATGAAGCTCTAACAATGCCTCGGACTCCGGTGTCCGGTGAATTAGTGCAGGTAATCTGGTACCTGAAGCACTTCTCTGTCCTTCTCCACTGCGCCCTTCACCCTGCTCTCGCTCTTAGCATAAGCACTTGTAGCTTTCGATGGAAAAGTCAGCTTTCTCCAGAGCTCGCTGAGCAGCTCTCAGTATCCTCCTTGCTTCAGCTTCTGCTGAGGTACTGATTAAGGGTAGCTCTGACTAGGCTAGGATGATTCACTTCACCCGTACTAGCCTCCACTTCTTTGTCAGGTGAGCAACGCTAGCTCTGCGAGGATTCAGTCCTCTCTCCTAGTCCAGACTGAACTGGCACTGAACTGCACTGTCCGAAGACAGGAATCTGACTGATCTGAGCTCTTCTCAGACAGGAAACTTGAATCGTCTGTACTGTCCTAAAACAGGAAGCTTGAATGGTCTCTGCTACGTGTCACTACCTCCTATACCCCCAGTGGGTGTGTCTGAAAGTGTGAGTGAAGTGCATAGATATCAAGCTTTTGCGATTACCTTCCTGTGCATTCTCCTGGATTTTATGTGTGCCTGCATAGCTGGGCCACACATCCCCCCTTGGTTAAACACAGCACTCCCGGGCTGTAAAAGAGAAAAAGAAAAACATTTTTTTTTTTTGTTTTGCATTAAACAACAACATTATAATTCATCCCATACTTGGACAGTGACTCTAATACCTCTGCCAGGTGCTTCAGATGATCTTCATATGTCTTGGAGTAGACAATCACGTCGTCCAGGTACAGCAGCACGGTTTCGAAGTTGAGATGTCCTAGGCAGCTCTCCATCACTCTCTGGAATGTTCCTGGGGCACTGCTGAGGCCAAACGGCATTCTGTCAAACTCACAGAGTCCCATTGGGGTGGTGAAAGCAGTTTTCTCCCGATCCTCCTCAGCCACAGCTACTTGCCAGTACCCACTAGTAAGGTCGAGGGTAGAAAAGTAGTTAGCCGTTTTCAGAGCAGCTAAGGATTCCTCTATACGTGGTAATGGGTATGCATCTTTATGTGTTATACGATTTACTTGCCTATAATCTACACACATTCGCATGCTACCATCCTTTTTCTTAACTAGAACTAGAGGTGCTGCCCAGGGGCTACAACTATCCCATATCACCCCGGCTTTCTTCATGTCAGCAACATTTCCTTAGCTTTCTGATAGTGGGCTGGAGGTATAGGCCTGTACCGCTCTTTGATGGGAGGATGGCTGCCTGTAGGGATATGATGCTGTACTCCCTTAATTGTCCCAAAGTCAAGTGGGTGTTTGCTAAATACTTGTGCGTACTCTTGTACCACCCGTAGTACCCCCTGTTTCTGGTGGACGGAAGTGGTGTCTGTCCCTATATGAAGCTGCTGACACCAGTCCGCTACCTGGTTTGCCAGATCATTATCCTCCGCTGGTTGGCGGGAGGCTAAGGACTCGGTTGTGAGGATAGAATTGTTATCTACGGCATGTAATTTAGCAACTGTAGCATAACGTGGCAAATTTACTTCATCGTCCCCCAGTTGAGAAGTCGTACTGGTACTCTCCCATTTATTACTTCCACTACCCCTCTAGCAGTCATGAGTGTAGGTCTGTGTTATGAGCGATGGGGTTCTACTACTGCTTGGTAGTTCTGTCCCCTCAGACCTATGGCTGCTCTACACCATATTAACATTTCACTCATTGGGGGTATTACAATGGGTTCGAGTCCGTAACCCGTACATTACCGATTTCACCATCTGTAAGCTTCGCTTGCTGCTGGCACATCAGGGCCCGGATCTCCCTCTGGATCACTCCCTTCTGCTTTGGCCTGGCAATTTCAGCGAGCTGTTGGAGCAAAAACACAACTTCTCCCAGACAGTTACTGATAATGTTAGTACCTAGTATCACATTTAAGGCATTCTCCTCATTTACAGTCTTTACCACTAAAAATCCCTGATCCTTCAGCTCCACTCTGCCCACTTTTACGTCCACGTTTTTGGCTCCAATTACTTCAACAGGGAGACCATTGGTGGCGTACACTGTAAAGTCAGGGCTCGGGGGCTGGAGACTGTCCATGGACCAAAATTTATTATAAAGGACATCAGGTATGATGGTCACCTGAGATCCAGTGTCCAGCAGTGCAGGGATTGCAATCCCGTCCAGAATCATGGACAGGTAGGGCCGTCCACCCACGAACCTGCGGTTCCAGTCCAAGGGGCCTGATGAGTCTACTCCTGGGTGTTGGCCCTCTGACCCAGGATTGGCTCGTTTAAAGGACATTGCTGAGCCATATGACCTTTTTGGTTGCAGCGGTAGCAGATGATCTCCCGGCGAGGATGGTGTTGATCAGGAGTCCCTCCTGGGGGTGGCGTGGTCCTCCTCTGGTGAGGCGACGTCCTCCATTTCTTCCGGTTCATCCAAGGGACATCCTCCGGACAGTCGGCTAGTAGGATCTTTCCTCCTTCCTCTTTCCGCAGTTGCAGGGCATCCATTACAGTGGCCAAGTTCTTAGTCAGCTGGCGCACTTCTGAGCGCAGACATTCCAACTCACTAGGGGGCGCCACCTGCGTTTTAGCTTCTGCCACCTGCGGGGAAAAGGTGGGTACTGCCGGCTTAAGAGTGGCTTCACCCGGGTGATACTGATTTGCCACCTCAGGCTTTTCCAGGGGTCGCAGTCCTTTTATTGCCATGTCCTTTAGGGCATCAAAGGTGGCATCTGGATGATCCAAGGACCACCAGTTTACAGTCCTGCCTTCCTCTGGAGACCTCAGTCCCCGCACGAATTGCTCTTTCAACATTTGGCTCTCATCAATGGGACTTGTAGGGTTAGCCTGTTTAAGAGCTCGCAGGGCCCCCTGTAGTCGGCAGGCGTAGTCCCTAATACTGTCACCCGGTCCCTGGAAGCACTGATAAAATGCCATCCGGAGATCCGTTTCTGTGCGGTCCTCAAAGATGGCCTGTAGCTTTAAGAGAATCGCAGGTACTGACTCCTGGTCTGCAGTGGGCCAAGTCTCTACTTCTCTCTCAGCCGCACCAGCTAACTGTCCTATTACCACTGCAGCTTTTTGCTTTTCAGTCATTGAATACATATCTAAGATGCTACATATTTTCCGTTTAAATCCTGGCAGGGTGTCTGGCTCGCCGCTGTACTGGGGGAGCCACTTCGCTCCTGGCATGTATGGGGGCGTTAGCGGCATGAGCGGGACTACCGGGCCAGGTGAGGGGCCTGCACCCCCATCCTGCGGTACAACGCCAAGCGGTGGGCTATTGGGGCCACCGGCTGGGGCCGCTCCGTCTGCTGGTTGCTGCGACATATCGATGCCCCCTTGGTTAATCTGAGCCTACCTCTTTCACAGGCTGCAGCGGTAGAGACAGGACCTTTGTCGCTGGCGCTCTGATGATGCCGCAGTATCTTGGGATGCAGTTTGCGATGCGGATTGCAATGCAGATTGTGATGCAGTTTGCGATGCAGATTGCGATGCAGATTGCGATGCAAGTTTGCGATGCGGCTCGCGATGCAGATTGCGATGCAGTTTGTGATGCGGCTCGCGATGCAGATTGGGGTGCAGGTTGGGGGCGTGTCCAGGGAACTGCGCGTTATTTGAGGTGCGCCCCCCTTCTTCACCAGCGCCTGAGGGCGCGAATATGGTGGCCAAAATGGCGGAAAATGGCGCCAAACACAGCAAACAGTCTTTTTCACCAAACAGTTCAATAAAGGCACACAGGACTCACACTTGCAAGCTTTCGCATCCTGTTCGTGACGCCAGATAATTGACTCGCACCACAATTGTGGATACCAGGGCTATGGGGTACTCGGAGCCGAGCCTATAGAAGTCTATGGGAGTTGTCACTGGCAGCGGGACTCGGTCCGTGGCCCTGGCAGTCAAGCGTTGGGGGATATTTACAGGGGATTATTAGGATAGGTAGTTCGTGACGCCACCTGTGGTATCTGGTTAATTGGACCAGCGCTGCTATTAGGATCTTCACAGGGGATGTTATGGGGGCAGCTGGGTGGTAAGTCTCCCACAGGTGAGACTGGTCCCTGGAAGTCTATGGTGATGGTGCAGGGTGTAGATAAGAACTCAGTCACACACAATGCAGCTTCTTTTCATACCTTTTATTGGTAGATGGTTCAAGCAGATCCCGGGGAGCTGGTCGGGGTGGAGAATGCACATTCGGGTAACCGCTGAGCAGGTTAGAGGCCTCCTTAACTTCAATATGTATCTGAGTCCAAACTTGCGTGAAGCGAAGTTAACTCTTTCAATAGCAACTACGCCCGGCCGACATAGTGGTAGAGCCTTTTCAGTGGTAGAACTAAGTCTATTTCTGCAGCGTCCCGCTAGACTCCTGTTCTCCTGACTCCAGTTACGTATCGACACATTGAGCTGCCTTCTGCGACCTGTAGTCCAGAAAGTCTCCGGTTTTCTTATCACTAAGCATGAAGCTCTAGCAATGCCTCGGACTCCGGTGTCCGGTGAATTAGTGCAGGTAATCTGGTACCTGAAGCACTTCTCTGTCCTTCTCCACTGCGCCCTTCGCCCTGCTCTCGCTCTTAGCATAAGCACTTGTAGCTTTCGATGGAAAAGTCAGCTTTCTCCAGAGCTCGCTGAGTCAGCTCTCAGTATCCTCCTTGCTTCAGCTTCTGCTGAGGTACTGATTAAGGGTAGCTCTGACTAGGCTAGGATGATTCACTTCACCCGTACTAGCCTCCACTTCTTTGTCAGGTGAGCAACGCTAGCTCTGCGAGGATTCAGTCCTCTCTCCTAGTCCAGACTGAACTGGCACTGAACTGCACTGTCCGAAGACAGGAAACTGACTGATCTGAGCTCTTCTCAGACAGGAAACTTGAATCGTCTGTACTGTCCTTAAACAGGAAGCTTGAATGGTCTCTGCTACGTGTCACTACCTCCTATACCCCTAGTGGGTGTGTCTGAAAGTGTGAGTGAAGTGCATAGATATCAAGCTTTTGCGATTACCTTCCTGTGCATTCTCCTGGATTTTATGTGTGCCTGCATAGCTGGGCCACACATCTGCCTGATGAAGAGACGTGAGTAGCCTCGAAAGCTTGCAATTTGTTACCATCTTTTCAGTTATCCATTCAAAGGTATCAACCACTGCGGACTCTCAAGTCTAAATATTTTTCTATCTAATGGCTAACACGGTACGAAGATACACATGTTTCCTAACTTCAAGAATAAAAATAAAGACACTGCAAATATAAACGCATATATACACATGCCAACAAGAAATGGAACAACACAGACACCACACAAAAAATTGGTTACAAAATATAGTGTAAATTTAACAATAAAAGTCCATTTTTGTATTTATGAATAATGCTTAAGGAACGCTATGTTAAACCATAACATAGTGAAGACAATGGATTTTGTAATCGTCACTCATCATCATCATCATTGCAATTTAGATGTGACAGTCACAACATTTCAATTATTTAAGTTAATAAAATCGTTACTTTGTACAGCATGTATGACATGTCCAGCATGGACTCATCAATGTGATGACACAATAATGTACGATAAAAAATAACCATTTAAAAAAACATAATGCATTGTCACAATTTAAGTGTGTGCCTGCAAGTGTAGGTGAAAGAAAGGCTACGGATAGCAAAGGTATATTCTATGTCTGTATCAGACAGTGGACAGCCTCTGATGGGTAATGGCGATGTTATACTGTACGTCAATAAAGTCTGCGGCTGCAATCATGCATTTTTTGCTTGGACAGTGTTGAAGAGGGTAAAAGCATGTCTGGTTGCGCAAGGCTTTATCCGTCAACACTACCTTCCTACTGTCACGCGTAGGGTAGGGTAGCGTGTGTCAATTATATGACTCTATAAAATGTGACGTTACGCAGCGTTATTGCGCCCTAGGGACGCCAAAAATACGACAGCAGTAATCATTTACTGTCTAATACTCCACCTATGACCAACAAAAAAAGACCGTTCCCTCTTTAACAATCTACAAGACTAACAAGCATAATGGTTCACACTGACTTTATTGAGGTACAGTATTACATCGACATTGTCCATGAGTAACTATGCACTGTGATACCTATATACCATTATTAATTTATATCTGTTGTGGTTGTTTCAACAGCACTTGCAGGTATAACTAGTACTACCTATTGTCAGTATGCATGATGCACTTTCTAGATGTAATAATTTATTATTGCACATTATTACCAGGTTTAGATGCTGGCCATTTCATATATGGTGTGTGAAGTTACAGTTGGCATCAGTATGTGTATTTTATAATGTCTGTCATAAATAAAACTCGTGATGATGATGATGAGGATTTTATGATTCGTACATCCATTGACTGCATTATCTTACAGGTACAGATAAAGTTCCTTAAAAAGCATTAATTGATAAGTATGAAATGTACTTTTATGCATTAATTTCAAAAAGTGAACACTATGTTTTAGTTTTTGTTACCATTTCTAATAGACATGTGCAGATATGCGCTGTGATGACAAATTATTATTTGTCCATATTTGTCATAAAAATTTATCATTCTAGGCCTGGAAAACTTCACAATTTCCTGTTTTAAGCATAACAATCAGGGTGACGGCTCTTCCCTATTTGGAGCATGTTCGACATGGGTTTTTCTGTGCATGTGTAGGGAACAGGAGACTTGTTGCCGGACACACAGCAGGGGAACAGCTGGCGTTACTGAACCCCACTAACACTATAGCTTGTGTATTGGTCTGTGGACACGACACTTCTGAGCAGCAACTGGCAGTGTTGTAGCACAGGGAGTAGAGTTCAGGTGGTAGAAAGATGAACATAACAGGAGACATGGATAACGTTGCGAACCAGTTATTTAATCTGAAAACGGACAGACAAATTCTGGCGAGATCCATGCCTTGTTCATTTTCAGAAAAGTAAGCCGGTCTACATTATCGGAGGATAGTCGCATGCGACGGTCTGTTAGTACACCACCTGCGGCACTAAAGACGCGCTCCGATAATACACTGGCAGCAGGGCAAGCCAGCACCTCCAATGCATACTGGCTAAGCTCTGGCCATGTATCCAGCTTAGAGACCCAAAACTTGAATGGGGAAGAGCCATCTGGGAGTACACTGAGAGGGAAAGACATGTAGTCTGTCACCATCTTACGGAAACGTTGCCTCCTGCTGACTGGAGCCGTCTCGGATGGTGTAGACATTGGTGGCGCTGCCACAAAACTTCGCCACATTTGGAACATACTGGTCTTGCCCTGTGCAGATGCGCTGCTTGTGCTCCCTCTTGTTGCAGAGCTGTCTCCACTGCCTCGAGCACAGAGCTGCTTTGTAAAGCAGTAGCAGTGCTCTCGGCTGGAATGGAGAACATTATGGATTGCACCAGTGTGTCTTGGTACTCCCGCATTTTACGCTCCCGGTTCAACGGTGTGATGAGGCTTTGTAAGTTGTCCCGGTAGCGAGGGTCTAGGAGGGTGTACACCCAATAATCAGACGTGGTGAGAATGTGGGCGATGCGGCGGTCGTTTCTCAGGCACTGCAGCATGAAATCAACCATGTGCTGCAGACTCCCAACTGGCCAAGAAACGCTGTCCCCTGCAAGAGGCGTCATCTCTGCCTGCTCTGCATCACCCCACCCTTGCTCTACATACTGACTAGAGCGTTGTGTACCTCCCTCTGGAGCGATGTCTTCCTCCTCCATTGACTCCTCCTCATCCTCCTCACAAAGTTAACACTGCCCAGCCCTTTGTGAGGAACCACGTTGCGCTGACTGTCCAGAAGGTGATGGAATTTGTGACTCCTCATCCTCCACCTCTTCCAAAACCTCATCCCTTATTGCTTGCAGTGTTTTTTGAAGCAGGCAGATAAGGGGGACAGTCAGGCTGACTAGTGCATCATCTGCACTCGCCATCCGCGTTGACTCATCAAACGCACGCAAAACGTGGCAGATGTCCTTCATAGAGGCCCACTCAGTAGTGGTGAAGTGTGAACGACGCAAATTGCGAGTTGATTGCGCCTGATGCAGCTGATACTCCATTACTGCTGGCTGCTGCTCACACAACCGCTCCAACATATGTAACGTGGAATTCCACCTGGTGGGTACGTCACATATGATGCGATGTTCAGGAAGGCGAAATCTGCGTTGCAGAGCTGCAATGCGCGATCTGGCCATGCTGGAACGTCACAAGTGAGCGCACTCTAGGCGGACCTTGTGCAGCAGTGCATCAAGATCCGGATAGTCCCTCAAAAAACTCTGCACGACCAAGTTGAGCACATGTGCCAGACATGGTATGTGAGTGAGGTTGCCAAGGCCCAGAGCTGCCACCAGATTTCGGCCATTGTCACACACTACCAAGCCTGGCTGGAGATTCGCTGGCAAAAACCACACGTCGCTCTCCTGCTTGATGGCATTCCAGAGCTCCTGCGCTGTGTGGCTTCGATTCCCCATGTAAATTAATTTCAGGACGGCCTGTTGACGTTTGGCCACGGCTGTGCTCATATCGGTCGCATCAGGTAAGCGTTCACGGGTCCATGTGGAGGTAGACCGTGACGGCTCCTGCAGCGATGATTCTGAGGAACTGGAGTAGGAGGAGGAGTCAATGTGGACAGACTTGATTCCTGCAATCCTTGGAGTTGGCAGAACACGTACAGCGCCACTCGCAAGATCTGTACCCGGCTCCACAATATTGACCCAATGGGCAGTGAGGGAAAGGTATCGTCCCTGGCCATGGGTACTGGTCCACGCATCGGTGGTCAGGTGGACCTTGCTACTGACGGCGTTTAGTAGCGCATGTTTAATTTTTCCCTCAACATGCTTTTGCAGACCAGGGACGGCTTGCCTGCTGAAATAAAATCGGCTGGGCACATTGTATTGTGGGACTGCCAATGACATTAAGTCACGGAAACTGTCAGTCTCCACCAGCCTGAATGACAGCATTTCAAGGGACAGGAGTTTTGCAATGCCAGCATTCAGAGCCTGTGCTCGTGGATGGTTTGCCGAGTATGGCCGTCTTTTATCCCATGCCTGTGCTACCGATGGCTGTTTTGTGGCCTGGGAGTGTGAGGATGACAGGGAACTTGCAGCTGTGGGTGGAATAACACTGGGTCTCTGGACAACAGTGACAGAGGTTCTTCCATGGCGATCCTGTGAGGAAGCCGAACCAGCTGTGTGTGAGCTGGAGGAAGAGGCTCCAACACGAGCTGAAGATGTAGGTGCTGCTGTAGGTTGGCCTACATCTCCAGTGTATCTTTGTAACTCAACCACGTGCTTTGTCCGTACATGTTTCCACATATTTGTGGTATTGAGGTTACTGATATTTTTACCTCTTTTAACTTTTTGATTACACAGCTTGCATTTGACATAGCAAATATCATCTGCAAGTGTGTCAAAAAAGGACCACGCAGTGCAAGTCCTGGGAGCGCCCGGTTTGGCTGTTGGAAGAGAACTGCTACGAACGGGTGCCAAACTGGAGGCTACAGGCAACCGAGTCTGCAGCCTACCTCTCCCTACTGTTTGGACCGTTGGGGCAATCTCTTCCTCAGAGCTGCTACCACCACCTTCCTGTTCCTCATGCCATGTTGGGTCTTGGACCTCATCATCTCCACTACCCTCTTCCAACACCTGCTGCTGTTGGGTGGTCTGGCCAGCACCTTGCTCAACAGAAAATGGCACCTGAGTCTCATCATCATCAGATGCGTTCTGCGGTGTGCTGACCATCGGCACTGGCTCACCCGCCTCTTCACATTCAGAGAGACACAGCTGTTGCACATCACTGTATACTGCCTCTTCTTCACATTCCAGAATGCTGCTTGGCTGGGCCCCTGTTTGCAAGCCAACAGATTCTGAGAACAGAAGCAGAGACTCAGCTGGCTCCAGTTCAGAACTCTCTGACTGCCTGGGCAATTTGGCAGGCGGTGAAGAGACAGATGGTTGTTCAACAGTGCTGTGGTCCTGAGAGGAGGTGGAAGCAATTGAAGTCGATGCATTGGCTGCCATCCAACCAACAACGGCTTCAATTTGTTCTTCCCGCAGCAGGGGGGTACGCTGAGCTCCTACAAAAGTGCGCATAAAGGAACGCTCACGGGGAAAACTGGTGGATGCTGTGTCACTGGGTGCGGCAGCAGCCACAGAATCCCCACGTCCTCTCCCTGCTGAAACTCCACGGCCACGACCACGTGCCTTACTCCCTGCCTTCTTCATCTTGGTAGATTGATAAAGAAAGTCAGAAAAGTTATAAGGCCTAAGTGTGGTTATTCCTCAGAGACTGCAGTGAACACTGCAGACAACTGTTCAGTAGCTGTGAAAGGCCCCTTTGTGTACTTCTATAGTGTTTGCAACCAATGTATTGTATACGGATGGAAGCGCGTCACACTAATAGATTAGATTTTTTTCAAATATAATGGAGCAGCACCAATTTGAGAAAAATGTGAAGGATGAGGCAGTGACACACGCTCAGCAGACTACAACCAGCAGTGGTTGAAGAACTAACTGGAGCGTAATCTGCACTCAAAAAATGAAAAGCTCACAGACTACAGTGAACACTGAAACACAACTGTCCACAATCTGTGAAAGGCTACTCCTTTGTCTACTTTTATAGTGTTTGCAACCAATGTATTGTATACGGATGGAAGCGCGTCACACTAATAGATTAGATTTTTTTAAAATATAATGGAGCTGCACCAATTCCACAAAATCAAATAAAAAAAAGAGTCTGTGAGTGACACGTGCAGATGCCTACAAACAGCGGTGGATGCAGAGCAAACTGCAGCGTCACCTGCACTCACACACACACCTTGCACAGAGCTGTTAAACAACACTGGCAAAATGAAGCTTTACACAGTGGTTGGTAAACTAGCCTGCCTAAGCACAGTAGTACACAAAATCGCAATATCTAACTGTCCCTCAGAGTCAGCACAGCAGCGTTCTGTCCCTAACTGAGTTCACAGCACAGTGACGCTAAAATGGAGGCGGCGCCTTTTATAGTGCATTCTGACATCATTTCAGCAGCCAATCACAGCCATGCCATTAGTTAAGATGACCGCAGCATTACAGGATGTGCCCACACTTCATAAGATTCCTCATTGGCTGACTAAAATCACATTGCCTCTCAAAGAATTATGGGAACTTCCGATTCCGGTATACGATATAGGAAAAATATCGGAATCAAGTATCGGAATTCCGATAACGCGAATATCGGCCGATACCCGATACTTGCGGTATCGGAATGCTCAACACTACCAGCAACCCAATTGCTGGATACTATGGAGATAACGGTGGAGAAGACCCTGGTGGACCTATCTAGGCTTGTACAAGATTGATCTTCCGCAGAGCGTTCATCCATCAAGTTGCCATGGCTCGAGACAAAGCCAAAGGCAGTTAAATAATAATAATTTCAGAGCGTGCATTTCTGCTCCAGTGGAAACCGCTGTGTCCGCACTGTGGATGAAGTTCTTCCTTTCTTACTGACCGGTAAATCCCAGCAGCTGAATTACGGCATTTACAACCCCTAAATGCATGAAAGTGCAGCCTTGGGGTTATTTTAGGTGTGAATGCTCCCTCAGTTATATTGAGCAATCACATGAATAAAAATGATTGCACAGAAGAATTTGAGTATTGAATCCATCAAATCCTGGAACGAGTGTGAAGCTTCCAGCCGAGCCGAGGCCGTTGTGTCTCTGCGCTGTGGTTTTTCAATTTGCACTTGTTTTTCTGTTTACTACTTCTTTAACCTTAACCGTGAGGAGAAGCGTCTCTGGGAAGCCTTACGAGGAGCTGTTTAGGTTTGTTTTCTGCTTAATGAAATGGGAGAAACCGCCTGGAGTGCTTTAACTAAGCTTTTATCTCTAATTGGCTGCCTTTTCCGGATAACCGTGGCGCTCAGATTTGCTGGAAGTGCGCCAGTAACATTTTAACATATGCACTATTTAATGATACTATGTTCTTTTTTATATTACGCAAATTTCCTGTATAAAGTGCGTGTTGCTGACCGATGAAGAAGATTAACTTGTCTGCGTAAAATTTTAGCTTTTCATTTAGAAGGTATCACGAGCAACAGATGTTTTGCAAAATGTAATTCTTCCTAACAGCAGACGTGAACGTGCCGGCGGAGTTAACTTCTGAGCGTCATTTAACGAGTGAAGGCGCTATTAGGAAGAATCCGTTCTATGCAGCTGTGATAGATCAGAAGATAATATCACCTATCGAGGGATGGGAGGTGAAGCAATAAATTGTAGGAATGTACCATACAACGGAAGCAGGACGGTCACCACTCGCCTTTGTGTCTGTCATCAAACACTGATGGTTGGGATCATTTCACATACTCTGCATGATCAGAGAAGCACAGAGCATTTCAGGAGAAGACTGTGCTGATACTGTAGGAGGTCCCAGACTGAGATTTACAAAATTTGGGAAATTTAACCCCAAACACGGCCAACAGTATCTAAACCCAAGTCCTTACAATTTTTGTTCTCGGAATTATCCTGGCAAAATTGGGAGAGTTGGCAAGTATGGAGATAATGGATCCCACCAAGTGGCCGAGAGAATTTCTCAGTAGAAAGATGCAGTTTTTGTGGTTGGTAACAGATTCATCCTATCTCAACTAGCCATCGGAAACCAGACATCTGACTCAAGGCCATAGATTCTCCCCAAGGAAGAGTGAGGCCACTGAAATAAGTGGCAGGATAGAGACTTATGCTCGTGCTGTCCGGGCTAGGCCAGTGGTGAGCAAGTGAAGATAGCAACTGGACTAGCTAACACCAGAACGTGGAGTGAGGACATCCAGCAGGAACCACAAAAATCAGGTATCTGCTCCCTCCAGGGGAGCCATGAGTCCATGACAACCCGTGTGGCAGCTGAGAGATAAGATGAGACCATATGGAAGAAAAAAGGCCATGCGCTTGAAGCTGCAGATGCTGAAGGCTTCTTTGGAGACCAAGGCAAACAGCATAGTCCTCAATGAAGAGAGGCTAATCTGGAGAAAGAAAGTTGGGTAGTAGGAAGACGCACGTGAGTCGGTCAGTGCCTATGGCTCTTGGGTTCCCTGTCATCTCAGGATTGGAATCAGCGAACATCAAGTGACTCCATAAGTAGCTGGGGAGAGGAAGATCTCTGGCCACATCACCATCAATCCAAGGCATCAGGCTCTCAAGAAGGAGGTAAGGAACCTACAGCAGGATAGTGACCAACTGGAGAAGCGCAGAGAGACAATTCTAACCAAAATGGCCCTTTCGTGGATGATTAATTAAATACGGTTTGCAGAATCCAGTGGGATAAAGAAATAACTTAGTTATTATCTGGGGCCTTTGGAATCCTGCAGAGTTGACAAGGATGGTGAAGACAATGTCTACTATGAATAGGAAGAAAATAGCAAGAAAATAGCAGAACTGTTACATCTTGTTTGCCACCGCATGTATGACTAATGAGTTACCCCAGTGTGCGAGTCCCGTCACTCACCGCTGCCCGGATTCTGACGGAGGGATAGTATGTGTCAGCACAGCTGATGTGGTGGTGACAGATATTGGAGTGGACAAAAAAAGGTGGGATGTAAAACTAAAAGGGGCGTAAAACAGGATTAAGTGTAACAGTCAGAAAAACTGAGGACAAAATGGTTCATAAGATCAGAGGTGCTTTTAAAACAAGACAGTCTCCAGTCTTTTGTTCATTTTTCACTGGTGCTTCTGGCATCAACAAAGCTTTAACACACATTATGACTTGATGCACACCATGACATGCATTGTAAATGTGTGGGAGGAAACGTTACGATGACCTCATAATGACGCCTAATCAATGCCGAAAGACACATGTGAAGACTGAAGGTAAGACCAGAGCTGGTGACTCGGGGAGGGAGTGGAGAACTTGAGGCTAGCTGCCGCGCTCGGGGCTGATGAGCAGGCTCCAGCATATACAGTGCTGAGAGAGTTAATAGGGCATGTCAGGGTCAGGTTAAGGAGTAGTCAGAGGTGAATGGGACTGGCTGCTCACATATCCCCACCCTGGGGTGTGGTATGGCAGATAAAAAGGAGACCAGTTGTCTCATTCAGGGTCTGTGTCTGGAGGTGTGCAGACCTCCAGAGTTGTTTGCCTTTGCCAAGGACTAAAGAGCTGGACACTAACCTGAGCTGGTGGACCTGCCCTACCATATGGACTATTTACTTTATGTTTTTACTTTGTGTTGGAGAAGGATGGTTTTGTTTTGTTATCCTGAGCGGTTTATGTGTCTTAATAAACCATCCTTGATGTTTTACAAAAAACGCTTCCTGTGCCTACGACAAAATGCAACCGAGTGAGTAGAAATGTTACGCTTTTTAAAATTCTAAACCAATTTGATCAGTTTAGAATCAATTTGCTCGTCCTTAGTAGAAACCGTTCATCTACTTCTGTTCAAGTCCACCTGCTGTCACTTGTGAGACTCGGTAACTATCAAGCTCGTTGCCTCCCTATGAGTAAAGCTCATGAGCCGTCTCCTACGTGCGACTGCTTCCGCCGTCCCTGAGTAGGGAGCAACGCTACCACAAAGGGACACTACACCGTAACATATCTACAGGGGTCTCGTCCACCACTGACTTCCGCTTATATGTCTGATATTTGTACATTTTGCGCAGGACTAAGTAAGGGAGCAGATTCGGGAGCGGATCGTGCACATCTTTACATTAGAGAAGCCGTAGGGTTTCCTTATTACAAACCAGTAGCATAAATCTATGTTTTAGACACCTTGGACATTGCTGCTCATGTTTCAGGTTACAATTAAATAGATACAGACTTTTCAATTTTACAATATATTAACCCCTTGATCACCCACAAGGATCCAGAGATTTCCAACCACAAGAAATAATGAGAACAGAGACAATATACGATCTCTGGAGGAGATTTCCCTCAAGACTCAGTATTTTTCCAATACTTCTCTGCATCTCATGTTTTTTCATTCCCTTTTTCCCCGCATCATATATTATATTTATGGCTGAGGATAATGTTTACCAGGGGAGACAAGCTGAGGAATATTTTGCAAGCGCGCATTTTAATGATGCCCTTCACCATTT
>JARQOD010011713.1:0-22368 GCA_033576555.1 Oophaga sylvatica
TATTCTGGAATCATTATCTAAGAAGTATTACTGGGAATCATTATCTTATAAGAAGTATACTGGGGCATCATTATCTATAAGAAGTTACTGGGGCATCATTATCTATAAGAATATTACTGGGGCATATTATTAAGAGAGTATTATGGGGCATCATATCTAATGAGAAGGATACTGGGACATATCTTAGAGAAGTATTATGAGGATCAATATTATAAGAATTATGGGGATCATAATCTATAGAGAAGTATTACTGGGACATCATATCTATAGAGATTATTAGGACATATATTAAGAAGTATTACTGGAGGCAATTCATTATATGAGAAGTTATGGGGCATCATTATCTATAGAGAATATTACTGGGGCATCATTATATAGAGAAGTATTACTGGGAGCTCATTATCTATAGAAATATTACTGGGGATCATTATCTATAGAGATTTACTGAGCATTATGATCTATGAAAGTATTGGGGCATCATTATCTATAGAATATTATGGGGTCATTTAATTTATAGAGAAGTATTATGGGGGAATATTATAGAAAGTATTACTGAGCAACATACTATGGGAGCATCATTATCTAAGGAAGTATTACTGGGAACTTATTCATATAGAAGTATTATGGGGCATCATATCTATAGAGATATTACTGGGCATCATTATCTTAGAGAAGTATTACTGGGATCATTATCTATAAGAAGATTAACTGGGAGGCATCATTATATATAGAGAAGTATTATGGATCATTATCTTAGAGAAGTATTACTGGGGATCATTATCATAGAAATATTACTATAGAGAATATTATAGGATATTATACATAAAAGTATATCTGGGGCACATTATCTATAGAGAAGTATTACTGGGGCATCATATTATAGAGAAGTATTACTGGAGCATCATTATCTATAGAGAGTATTACTGGGGCATCATTATCTATAGAAAGTATACAGGAGCATCATTACTATAAGAAGTATTACTGGGGCATCATTATCTATAGAGAAGTATTACTGGAGCATATTATAGGAATTATTATAGAGATATCCCTATCTATAGAGAAGTATTGGAGGCATCATTATCTATAGAGAAGTATTACTGGGGCATCATTATCTATAGAGAGTATTACTGGGAGCCATTATTAAAGAAGTATTATGGAGCATCATTATAGAGAAGTATAACTGGGCATCATATCTATAAAAGTATTACTGGCATCTATTAAGAGAATTTACTGGGACATTATTAAGAATATTACTGGAGCATTATATAGAGAATATTGGGCATCATTATCTATAAGAAGTATAGGAGCATCATATCTATAGAGAATGGGCATCATTATCTATAAGAGATATTAGATAATATTATGGAGGCATTATCTATAGAGAATATTGCATATCTATAAGTACTGGGGATCATTATCTATAAGAAGTATTACTGATGATCATATGAAGATTATAGGCATATATCTATAGAGAATATCTAGGATCATTATCTATGAGAAGATTACTGGAGAATATTACTGAGGAATATCTGAGAATATTTGAGAATATTTATGAGAATATTATAGGAATATTATGGCATATTTTATGGAATATATGGGATCATATTATAAGAAGTATTACTGGATCATTATCATAGAGAAGTTTACTGGCATCATTATCTATAGAGATATTACTGGGCATCATTATCATAAGAAGTTGATATATCTAGAGAATATTACTGGGCTTATCTATAAGAAGTATACTGGCATCATATCTATAAGAAATACTGGGCATCATATCTATAGAGAAGTATTATGGCAATATCTATAGAGAAGTATTACTGGGCATCATTATTATGAAATTTACTGGGGCATCATTACTATAAGAAGTTACTGGCATCATTACTTAGAGAAGTATATGGATCATTATCTATAGAGAAGTATTACTCATTATCATAAGATTACTGGGGCATCATATCTATAGAGAAGTATTACTGGGGCATCATTATCTATAGAGAAGTATTACTGGGCATATATTATAGAAAGTATTACTGGGCATATCTATAAGAAGGAATATATCTATATAGAATTACGCATATCTATAGAGAAGTATTACTGGCATCATTATCAAGAGAAGTATTACTGGGGTCATCTATTAAAGAAGATATTACTGGTCGGCATCATATATAGAGAAGTATTACTGGAGCATCATTATCTATAGAGAAGTATTACTGGGCATCATTATCTATAGAGAATTACGGCATCATTATCTATAGAGAAGTATACTGGACATTATTATAAGATAAGAAGTATTACTGGGAGGCATCATTATCTATAGAGAAGTATTACTGGAGCATCATTATCTATAGAGAAGTATTACTGGAGCATCATTATCTATAGAGAAGTATTACTGGAGGCATCATTATCTATAGAGAAGTATTACTGGGAGCATCATTATCTATAGAGAAGTATTACTGGAGCATCATTATCTATAGAGAAGTATTACTGGGGCATCATTATCTATAGAGAAGTATTACTGGACATCATTATCTATAGAGAGTATTACTGGGCATCATTATCTATAGAGAAGTATTACTGGGGTCATCATTATCTATAGAGAAGTATTACTGGGAGCATCATTATCTATAGAGAAGTATTACTGGGGCATCATTATCTATAGAGAAGTATTACTGGAGGCATCATTATCTATAGAGAAGTTACTGGGGCATCATTATCTATAGAGAAGTATTACTGGAGGCATCATTATCTATAGAGAAGTATTACTGGGCATCATTATCATAGAGAAGTATTACTGGGGCATCATTATCTATAGAGAAGTATTACTGGGGCATCATTATCTATAGAGAAGTATTACTGGGAGCATCATTATCTATAGAGAAGTATTACTGGGGGCATCATTATCTATAGAGAAGTATTACTGGAGGCATCATTATCTATAGAGAAGTATTAACTGGGCATCATTATCTATAGAGAAGTATTACTGGAGGCATCATTATCTATAGAGAATTACTGGAAGCATCATTATCTAGGAGAAGTATTATGTCATTATCTAAGAGAAGTATTACTGGGAGCATCATTATCTATAGAGAAGTATTACTGGGGCATCATTATCTATAGAGAAGTATTACTGGAGGCATCATTATCTATAAGAGAAGTATTACTGGAGGCATCATTATCTATAGAGAAGTATTACTGGGGCATCATTATCTATAGAAGAAGTATTACTGGGGCATCATTAATCTATAGAGAAGTATTACTGGGCATCATTATCTATAAGAAGTATTACTGGGGCATCATTATCTATAGAGAATATTACTGAGGTCATTTCTATAGAAAGTATTACTGGATCATCATTATCTATAGAGAAGTATTACTGGAGCATCATTATCTATAGAGAATATTACTGGGGACATCATTATCTATAGAGAAGTATTACTGGGGCATCATTATCTATAGAGAAGTATTACTGGGGCATCATTATCTATAGAGAAGTATTACTGGGGCATCATTATCTATAGAGAAGTATTACTGGGGCATCATTATCTATAGAGAAGTATTACTGGAGGCATCATTATCTATAGAGAAGTATTACGGGGCATCATTATCTATAGAGAAGTATTACTGGAGGCATCATTATCTATAGAGAAGTATTACTGGGGGCATCATTATCTATAGAGAAGTATTACTGGGAGGCATCATTATCTATAGAGAAGTATTACTGGGGCATCATTATCTATAGAGAAGTATTACTGGAGCATCATTATCTATAGAAAGTATTACTGGGGCATCATTATCTATAGAGAAGTATTACTGGGCATCATTATCTATAGGAATATTACTGGGGGATATTATATAGAGAATATTACTGGGGATCATTATCTATAGAGAAGTATTACTGGGGATCATTATCTATAGAGAAGTATTATGGGCATCATTATCTATAGAGAAGTATTACTGGGAGCATCATTATCTATAGAGAAGTATTACTGGGGCATCATTATCTATAGAGAAGTATTACTGGGGCATCATTATCTAAGAGAAGTATTACTGGGCATCATTATCTATAGAGAAGTTTACTGGAGCATCATTATCTATAGAGAAGTATTACTGGGGGCATCATTACTATAGAGAAGTATTACTGGGATCATTATCTATAGAAAGTATTACTGGGGCATCATTATCTATAGAGAAGTATTACTGGGGGCATCATATCTATAGAGAGTATTACTGGAGCATCATTATCTATAGAGAAGTATTACTGGAGCATCATTATCTATAGAGAAGTATTACTGGGGCATCATTATCTATAGAGAAGTATTACTGGGCATCATTATCTATAGAGAAGTATTACTGGGGCATCATTATCTATAGAGAAGTATTACTGGGGCATCATTATCTATAGAGAAGTATTACTGGGGGCATCATTATCTATAGAGAAGTATTACTGGAGCATCATTATCTATAGAGAAGTATTACTGGGGCATCATTATCTATAGAGAAGTATTACTGGGGCATCATTATCTATAGAGAAGTATTACTGGGGCATCATTATCTATAGAGAAGTATTACTGGGGCATCATTATCTATAGAGAAGTATTACTGGGGGCATCATTATCTATAGAGAAGTATTACTGGGAGCATCATTATCTATAGAGAAGTATTACTGGGAGCATCATTATCTATAGAGAAGTATTACTGGGGATCATTATCTATAGAGAAGTATTACGGGCATCATTATCTATAGAGAAGTATTACTGGAGCATCATTATCTATAGAGAAGTATTACTGGGGGCATCATTATCTATAGAGAAGATTACTGGGGCATCATTATCATAGAGAAGTATACTGGGCATCATTATCTATAGAGAGTTTAGGCATCATATCTATAGAGAAGTATACTGGAGCATTACTAAGAGAAGTTTCTGGACATATTATCTATAGAGAATATACTGGGCATCATTATCTATAGAGAGTATTACTGGGGCATCATTTCTATGAGAAGTATTACTGGGCATCATTACTTAGAGAAGTATTACTGGGATCATTACTATAGAGAAGTATTACTGGGCATCTTACTATAGAGAGTATTACTGGGGCACATTATCTATAGAGAAGTTTATGGGCATCGGTACGGATCATTACTATAAGAAGTTTATGGGATCATATATAAGAAATTACTGGCATCATTCATAGAAAGTATAGGATCTTTTATAGGAAGTTACTGGGCATCAATAAGAAGATCGGCATATATCTATAAGAGTTACTGGCATCTAAGAATTAGCTCATTTCAAAGAGTTAGGGTCATATAAGAGAAGTATTAGGATCATTCATAAGAGTATTGGATCATACTAAAGAGTATATGGCACTTTTATAGAATATGGACATAACATAAGAATTAGGGCTCTTATTTAAGAAGTATTATGGGACATCTAAGGATTTTGGGTATTCTTAAGAAGTTTAGGGCATATCATTATCTATAGAGAAGTATTACTGGGGCATCATTATCTATAGAGAAGTATTACTGGAGGCATCATTATCTATAGAGAAGTATTACTGGGGAGCATCATTATCTATAGAGAAGTATTACTGGGGCATCATTATCTATAGAGAAGTATTACTGGGGCATCATTATCTATAGAGAAGTATTACTGGGGCATCATTATCTATAGAGAAGTATTACTGGAGCATCATTATCTATAGAGAAGTATTACTGGGGCATCATTATCTATAGAGAAGTATTACTGGGGGCATCATTATCTATAGAGAAGTATTACTGGGTGCATCATTTACTATAGAGAAGTATTACTGGGGGCAATCATTATCTATAGAGAAGTATTACTGGGGGCATCATATCTATAGAGAAGTATTACTGGGGCATCATTATCTATAGAGAAGTATTACTGGAGGCATCATTATCTATAGAGAAGTATTACTGGGGGCATCATTATCTATAGAGAAGTAATTACTGGGGGCATCATTATCTTAAGATAATGATGCCCCATAATACTTCTTAGATAATGATGCTCCAGTAAACTTTACTATAGATAATGAGCCCCATAAACTTCTCTATAGATAATGATGCCCCATAATATTCTCTATAGATAATGATGCCCCATATACTCTCTATAGATAATGAGCCTCCAGTAATACTCCTATAGATAATGTCCCAGTAATACTCTCTATAGATAATGATGCCTCCAGTAATACTTCTCTATAGATAAGATCCAGTACATTCTATAGATAATGAGTCCCCCATAATTCTCGATAGATAATGATCTCGATAATTTATAAGATATATGCCCCATAATATCCTATAGAAATGATGCCATAACTTTCTATAGATAATGATGGCCATAATCTATAGATAATATCCCCAGTAATATTCTCTAAGATAATGGTCCAGTAAATTCTATAGATATATCTCCATAAAATTTTAGATATGATCCCATAATACTTCTTAAGATAAGATGCCCATAAACTTTCTATAAAAGATCTCAGTAATATTTCTATAGAAATGATCCAGTAATACTTTCTATAAAATGATTCCCGAATATTCTATAGATAATATCTGATATAGTCCTATCATGTAAGTCCCAGAACTTCTAATATGATGCCATAACTTTTAGATATTCCTAATATTCTCTATAATATATCCAATATTCTCTGATAATCCATAAATCTCTATATAATGATCCTATACTCTCAAGATAAATGCCCAACTTCTCTTATAATGACCCCAACTTTTATAAGATGCATATCTTCTATAGTATGATGCCAGTATTTCTCTAAGATAATATGCCATATACTTTATGATATGAGCCCTAATTTCTCTTATAGATCTCCAGTAATACTTCTCTATAGATAATGATGCCCCAGTAATACTTCTCTATAGATAATGATGCCCCAGTAATACTTCTCTATAGATAATGATGCCCCAGTAATACTTCTCTATAGATAATGATGCCCCAGTAATACTTCTCTATAGATAATGATGCTCCAGTAATACTTCTCTATAGATAATGATGCCCCCAGTAATACTTCTCTATAGATAATGATGCCCCCAGTAATACTTCTCTATAGATAATGATGCCCCAGTAATACTTCTCTATAGATAATGATGCCCCAGTAATACTTCTCTATAGATAATGATGCCCCAGTAATACTTCTCTATAGATAATGATGCCCCAGTAATACTTCTCTATAGATAATAGCCATTCCCAGTATATACTTCTCTATAGATAATGATGCTCCAGTAATACTTCTCTATAGATAATGATGCCCCAGTAATACTTCTCTATAGATAATGATGCCCCCAGTAAATACTTCTCTATAGATAATGATGCCCCCAGTAATACTTCTCTAATAATGATCCATATATTCTAAGAGATGCCCCAGTAATACTTCTCTATAGATAATGATGCCCCCAGTAATACTTCTCTATAGATAATGATGCCTCCCAGTAATACTTCTCTATAGATAAATGAATGCTCCCAGTAATACTTCTCTATAGATAATGATGCCTCCAGTAATACTTCTCCTATAGATAATGATGCCCCCAGTAATACTTCTCTATAGATAATGATGCCCCCAGTAATACTTCTCTATAGATAATGATGCCCCCAGTAATACTTCTCTATAGATAATGATGCCCCAGTAATACTTCTCTATAGATAATGATGCCCCAGTAATACTTCTCTATAGATAATGATGCCCCCAGTAATACTTCTCTATAGATAATGATGCCTCCAGTAATACTTCTCTATAGATAATGATGCCCCAGTAATACTTCTCTATAGATAATGATGCCCCAGTAATACTTCTCTATAGATAATGATGCCCCCAGTAATACTTCTCTATAGATAATGATGCCCCCAGTAATACTTCTCTATAGATAATGATGCCTCCCAGTAATACTTCTCTATAGATAAAAAAAAAAAAAAAAAAAAAAAAAAAAAAAAAAAAAAAAAAAAAAAAAAAAAAAAAAAAAAAAAAAAAAAAAAAAAAAAAAAAAAAAAAAAAAAAAAAAAAAAAAAAAAAAAAAAAAAAAAAAAAAAAAAAAAAAAAAAAAAAAAAAAAAAAAAAAAAAAAAAAAAAAAAAAAAAAAAAAAAAAAAAAAAAAAAAAAAAAAAAAAAAAAAAAAAAAAAAAAAAAAAAAAAAAAAAAAAAAAAAAAAAAAAAAAAAAAAAAAAAAAAAAAAAAAAAAAAAAAAAAAAAAAAAAAAAAAAAAAAAAAAAAAAAAAAAAAAAAAAAAAAAAAAAAAAAAAAAAAAAAAAAAAAAAAAAAAAAAAAAAAAAAAAAAAAAAAAAAAAAAAAAAAAAAAAAAAAAAAAAAAAAAAAAAAAAAAAAAAAAAAAAAAAAAAAAAAAAAAAAAAAAAAAAAAAAAAAAAAAAAAAAAAAAAAAAAAAAAAAAAAAAAAAAAAAAAAAAAAAAAAAAAAAAAAAAAAAAAAAAAAAAAAAAAAAAAAAAAAAAAAAAAAAAAAAAAAAAAAAAAAAAAAAAAAAAAAAAAAAAAAAAAAAAAAAAAAAAAAAAAAAAAAAAAAAAAAAAAAAAAAAAAAAAAAAAAAAAAAAAAAAAAAAAAAAAAAAAAAAAAAAAAAAAAAAAAAAAAAAAAAAAAAAAAAAAAAAAAAAAAAAAAAAAAAAAAAAAAAAAAAAAAAAAAAAAAAAAAAAAAAAAAAAAAAAAAAAAAAAAAAAAAAAAAAAAAAAAAAAAAAAAAAAAAAAAAAAAAAAAAAAAAAAAAAAAAAAAAAAAAAAAAAAAAAAAAAAAAAAAAAAAAAAAAAAAAAAAAAAAAAAAAAAAAAAAAAAAAAAAAAAAAAAAAAAAAAAAAAAAAAAAAAAAAAAAAAAAAAAAAAAAAAAAAAAAAAAAAAAAAAAAAAAAAAAAAAAAAAAAAAAAAAAAAAAAAAAAAAAAAAAAAAAAAAAAAAAAAAAAAAAAAAAAAAAAAAAAAAAAAAAAAAAAAAAAAAAAAAAAAAAAAAAAAAAAAAAAAAAAAAAAAAAAAAAAAAAAAAAAAAAAAAAAAAAAAAAAAAAAAAAAAAAAAAAAAAAAAAAAAAAAAAAAAAAAAAAAAAAAAAAAAAAAAAAAAAAAAAAAAAAAAAAAAAAAAAAAAAAAAAAAAAAAAAAAAAAAAAAAAAAAAAAAAAAAAAAAAAAAAAAAAAAAAAAAAAAAAAAAAAAAAAAAAAAAAAAAAAAAAAAAAAAAAAAAAAAAAAAAAAAAAAAAAAAAAAAAAAAAAAAAAAAAAAAAAAAAAAAAAAAAAAAAAAAAAAAAAAAAAAAAAAAAAAAAATTTTTTTCCCCCAAATAATGATCCCCCAGTAATACTTTTATAAAAATGAGCCCCGAAAAATTTTTATAGATAATGATGCCCCCGTAAAACTTTTTTTTTTCCCTAATATTTTAAAAAAGGGCCCCTAATACTTCTCTAAGAAAAACCCCCCTAAAATTTTTTTAGATATGATCCCCCTAATACTTCTCTATAGATAATATGCCCCCAGTAAACTTTTCTATAGTAATGATTCCCCATAAAATTTTTTTTAAATAAAGGCCCCAAAAATTCTTTTTAGATAAGATCCCGTAAATTCTCTTAGATAAATGCCCCCTTTAAAAAAATTCTCTAGATAATGATGCCCCCCCCTAAACTTCTTAAATAAGGTTCCCCCAAAATTTTTCATGATAAATGGCCCCAAAAATTTTTCTATAAAAATGATGCCCCAAAAAATTTCTTAAAATAATGATTTCCCCAAATTCTTTTAAATAATGATGCCCCAGTAAAACTTTTCTTTTAGATAATGGCTCCCAGTAAACTTTTTTTTAAAAAAGTTTAATATTCTCAAAATAAATCCCTTTCCTTTTTAAAAGATAAGATGCCCCATAATACTTCTTATAGATAAGAACCCCCCGTAATACTTTCCCCTTTTTTAAATCCCCCATAATCTTTTTTAAAATAATATGCCCCAGTAAACTTTCTATAGATAATATCCCCTTTTTTTTTAAAAATAATACCCCTTATTTTAAAAATGGCCCCCATAAACCTCTATAGATAAGAGCCCCAGTAAACTTCTTATAATAATGACCCTTATATTTCTTTTAGATAATGATCCCCATAATACTTCTCTTAGATAATGGCCCCCAGTAAATTCCTTTAAAAAAAAAACCCCCCCCTTTTTTTTAAAAAAAGGGCCCCCAAAAAAAAAAAAAATGATACCAGAAACTTTTTTTTAAATAATGAGCCCCAGTAATACTTCTCTTAAATAATATGCCCCCATAAAATTTTTTAAAAAAATAACCCCAAAATTTTTTTATAGTTTTGATGCCCCAAAATTTTAAAATAAATTCCCCCATAATTTTTCCAAAAAATTCCCCTTAAATTTTATGAAAGGGTTTCCCGTAAATTCTTTTAAAAGACCCCCCAATATTTCTATAGAAATTTATGCCCCATAAATTCTCTATAGAAATGATGCCCCAGTAAATTTTATAGATAATGATGCCCCCCCCCATAATAAAAAAAAAAAAAAAAAAAAAAAAAAAAAAAAAAAAAAAAAAAAAAAAAAAAAAAAAAAAAAAAAAAAAAAAAAAAAAAAAAAAAAAAAAAAAAAAAAAAAAAAAAAAAAAAAAAAAAAAAAAAAAAAAAAAAAAAAAAAAAAAAAAAAAAAAAAAAAAAAAAAAAAAAAAAAAAAAAAAAAAAAAAAAAAAAAAAAAAAAAAAAAAAAAAAAAAAAAAAAAAAAAAAAAAAAAAAAAAAAAAAAAAAAAAAAAAAAAAAAAAAAAAAAAAAAAAAAAAAAAAAAAAAAAAAAAAAAAAAAAAAAAAAAAAAAAAAAAAAAAAAAAAAAAAAAAAAAAAAAAAAAAAAAAAAAAAAAAAAAAAAAAAAAAAAAAA
This sequence comes from Oophaga sylvatica, assembly GCA_033576555.1. Taxonomy (NCBI): domain Eukaryota; kingdom Metazoa; phylum Chordata; class Amphibia; order Anura; family Dendrobatidae; genus Oophaga; species Oophaga sylvatica. Next base: position 10,873 of record JARQOD010011713.1, read on the forward strand.
AAAAAAAAAAAAAAAAAAAAAAAAAAAAAAAAAAAAAAAAAAAAAAAAAAAAAAAAAAAAAAAAAAAAAAAAAAAAAAAAAAAAAAAAAAAAAAAAAAAAAAAAAAAAAAAAAAAAAAAAAAAAAAAAAAAAAAAAAAAAAAAAAAAAAAAAAAAAAAAAAAAAAAAAAAAAAAAAAAAAAAAAAAAAAAAAAAAAAAAAAAAAAAAAAAAAAAAAAAAAAAAAAAAAAAAAAAAAAAAAAAAAAAAAAAAAAAAAAAAAAAAAAAAAAAAAAAAAAAAAAAAAAAAAAAAAAAAAAAAAAAAAAAAAAAAAAAAAAAAAAAAAAAAAAAAAAAAAAAAAAAAAAAAAAAAAAAAAAAAAAAAAAAAAAAAAAAAAAAAAAAAAAAAAAAAAAAAAAAAAAAAAAAAAAAAAAAAAAAAAAAAAAAAAAAAAAAAAAAAAAAAAAAAAAAAAAAAAAAAAAAAAAAAAAAAAAAAAAAAAAAAAAAAAAAAAAAAAAAAAAAAAAAAAAAAAAAAAAAAAAAAAAAAAAAAAAAAAAAAAAAAAAAAAAAAAAAAAAAAAAAAAAAAAAAAAAAAAAAAAAAAAAAAAAAAAAAAAAAAAAAAAAAAAAAAAAAAAAAAAAAAAAAAAAAAAAAAAAAAAAAAAAAAAAAAAAAAAAAAAAAAAAAAAAAAAAAAAAAAAAAAAAAAAAAAAAAAAAAAAAAAAAAAAAAAAAAAAAAAAAAAAAAAAAAAAAAAAAAAAAAAAAAAAAAAAAAAAAAAAAAAAAAAAAAAAAAAAAAAAAAAAAAAAAAAAAAAAAAAAAAAAAAAAAAAAAAAAAAAAAAAAAAAAAAAAAAAAAAAAAAAAAAAAAAAAAAAAAAAAAAAAAAAAAAAAAAAAAAAAAAAAAAAAAAAAAAAAAAAAAAAAAAAAAAAAAAAAAAAAAAAAAAAAAAAAAAAAAAAAAAAAAAAAAAAAAAAAAAAAAAAAAAAAAAAAAAAAAAAAAAAAAAAAAAAAAAAAAAAAAAAAAAAAAAAAAAAAAAAAAAAAAAAAAAAAAAAAAAAAAAAAAAAAAAAAAAAAAAAAAAAAAAAAAAAAAAAAAAAAAAAAAAAAAAAAAAAAAAAAAAAAAAAAAAAAAAAAAAAAAAAAAAAAAAAAAAAAAAAAAAAAAAAAAAAAAAAAAAAAAAAAAAAAAAAAAAAAAAAAAAAAAAAAAAAAAAAAAAAAAAAAAAAAAAAAAAAAAAAAAAAAAAAAAAAAAAAAAAAAAAAAAAAAAAAAAAAAAAAAAAAAAAAAAAAAAAAAAAAAAAAAAAAAAAAAAAAAAAAAAAAAAAAAAAAAAAAAAAAAAAAAAAAAAAAAAAAAAAAAAAAAAAAAAAAAAAAAAAAAAAAAAAAAAAAAAAAAAAAAAAAAAAAAAAAAAAAAAAAAAAAAAAAAAAAAAAAAAAAAAAAAAAAAAAAAAAAAAAAAAAAAAAAAAAAAAAAAAAAAAAAAAAAAAAAAAAAAAAAAAAAAAAAAAAAAAAAAAAAAAAAAAAAAAAAAAAAAAAAAAAAAAAAAAAAAAAAAAAAAAAAAAAAAAAAAAAAAAAAAAAAAAAAAAAAAAAAAAAAAAAAAAAAAAAAAAAAAAAAAAAAAAAAAAAAAAAAAAAAAAAAAAAAAAAAAAAAAAAAAAAAAAAAAAAAAAAAAAAAAAAAAAAAAAAAAAAAAAAAAAAAAAAAAAAAAAAAAAAAAAAAAAAAAAAAAAAAAAAAAAAAAAAAAAAAAAAAAAAAAAAAAAAAAAAAAAAAAAAAAAAAAAAAAAAAAAAAAAAAAAAAAAAAAAAAAAAAAAAAAAAAAAAAAAAAAAAAAAAAAAAAAAAAAAAAAAAAAAAAAAAAAAAAAAAAAAAAAAAAAAAAAAAAAAAAAAAAAAAAAAAAAAAAAAAAAAAAAAAAAAAAAAAAAAAAAAAAAAAAAAAAAAAAAAAAAAAAAAAAAAAAAAAAAAAAAAAAAAAAAAAAAAAAAAAAAAAAAAAAAAAAAAAAAAAAAAAAAAAAAAAAAAAAAAAAAAAAAAAAAAAAAAAAAAAAAAAAAAAAAAAAAAAAAAAAAAAAAAAAAAAAAAAAAAAAAAAAAAAAAAAAAAAAAAAAAAAAAAAAAAAAAAAAAAAAAAAAAAAAAAAAAAAAAAAAAAAAAAAAAAAAAAAAAAAAAAAAAAAAAAAAAAAAAAAAAAAAAAAAAAAAAAAAAAAAAAAAAAAAAAAAAAAAAAAAAAAAAAAAAAAAAAAAAAAAAAAAAAAAAAAAAAAAAAAAAAAAAAAAAAAAAAAAAAAAAAAAAAAAAAAAAAAAAAAAAAAAAAAAAAAAAAAAAAAAAAAAAAAAAAAAAAAAAAAAAAAAAAAAAAAAAAAAAAAAAAAAAAAAAAAAAAAAAAAAAAAAAAAAAAAAAAAAAAAAAAAAAAAAAAAAAAAAAAAAAAAAAAAAAAAAAAAAAAAAAAAAAAAAAAAAAAAAAAAAAAAAAAAAAAAAAAAAAAAAAAAAAAAAAAAAAAAAAAAAAAAAAAAAAAAAAAAAAAAAAAAAAAAAAAAAAAAAAAAAAAAAAAAAAAAAAAAAAAAAAAAAAAAAAAAAAAAAAAAAAAAAAAAAAAAAAAAAAAAAAAAAAAAAAAAAAAAAAAAAAAAAAAAAAAAAAAAAAAAAAAAAAAAAAAAAAAAAAAAAAAAAAAAAAAAAAAAAAAAAAAAAAAAAAAAAAAAAAAAAAAAAAAAAAAAAAAAAAAAAAAAAAAAAAAAAAAAAAAAAAAAAAAAAAAAAAAAAAAAAAAAAAAAAAAAAAAAAAAAAAAAAAAAAAAAAAAAAAAAAAAAAAAAAAAAAAAAAAAAAAAAAAAAAAAAAAAAAAAAAAAAAAAAAAAAAAAAAAAAAAAAAAAAAAAAAAAAAAAAAAAAAAAAAAAAAAAAAAAAAAAAAAAAAAAAAAAAAAAAAAAAAAAAAAAAAAAAAAAAAAAAAAAAAAAAAAAAAAAAAAAAAAAAAAAAAAAAAAAAAAAAAAAAAAAAAAAAAAAAAAAAAAAAAAAAAAAAAAAAAAAAAAAAAAAAAAAAAAAAAAAAAAAAAAAAAAAAAAAAAAAAAAAAAAAAAAAAAAAAAAAAAAAAAAAAAAAAAAAAAAAAAAAAAAAAAAAAAAAAAAAAAAAAAAAAAAAAAAAAAAAAAAAAAAAAAAAAAAAAAAAAAAAAAAAAAAAAAAAAAAAAAAAAAAAAAAAAAAAAAAAAAAAAAAAAAAAAAAAAAAAAAAAAAAAAAAAAAAAAAAAAAAAAAAAAAAAAAAAAAAAAAAAAAAAAAAAAAAAAAAAAAAAAAAAAAAAAAAAAAAAAAAAAAAAAAAAAAAAAAAAAAAAAAAAAAAAAAAAAAAAAAAAAAAAAAAAAAAAAAAAAAAAAAAAAAAAAAAAAAAAAAAAAAAAAAAAAAAAAAAAAAAAAAAAAAAAAAAAAAAAAAAAAAAAAAAAAAAAAAAAAAAAAAAAAAAAAAAAAAAAAAAAAAAAAAAAAAAAAAAAAAAAAAAAAAAAAAAAAAAAAAAAAAAAAAAAAAAAAAAAAAAAAAAAAAAAAAAAAAAAAAAAAAAAAAAAAAAAAAAAAAAAAAAAAAAAAAAAAAAAAAAAAAAAAAAAAAAAAAAAAAAAAAAAAAAAAAAAAAAAAAAAAAAAAAAAAAAAAAAAAAAAAAAAAAAAAAAAAAAAAAAAAAAAAAAAAAAAAAAAAAAAAAAAAAAAAAAAAAAAAAAAAAAAAAAAAAAAAAAAAAAAAAAAAAAAAAAAAAAAAAAAAAAAAAAAAAAAAAAAAAAAAAAAAAAAAAAAAAAAAAAAAAAAAAAAAAAAAAAAAAAAAAAAAAAAAAAAAAAAAAAAAAAAAAAAAAAAAAAAAAAAAAAAAAAAAAAAAAAAAAAAAAAAAAAAAAAAAAAAAAAAAAAAAAAAAAAAAAAAAAAAAAAAAAAAAAAAAAAAAAAAAAAAAAAAAAAAAAAAAAAAAAAAAAAAAAAAAAAAAAAAAAAAAAAAAAAAAAAAAAAAAAAAAAAAAAAAAAAAAAAAAAAAAAAAAAAAAAAAAAAAAAAAAAAAAAAAAAAAAAAAAAAAAAAAAAAAAAAAAAAAAAAAAAAAAAAAAAAAAAAAAAAAAAAAAAAAAAAAAAAAAAAAAAAAAAAAAAAAAAAAAAAAAAAAAAAAAAAAAAAAAAAAAAAAAAAAAAAAAAAAAAAAAAAAAAAAAAAAAAAAAAAAAAAAAAAAAAAAAAAAAAAAAAAAAAAAAAAAAAAAAAAAAAAAAAAAAAAAAAAAAAAAAAAAAAAAAAAAAAAAAAAAAAAAAAAAAAAAAAAAAAAAAAAAAAAAAAAAAAAAAAAAAAAAAAAAAAAAAAAAAAAAAAAAAAAAAAAAAAAAAAAAAAAAAAAAAAAAAAAAAAAAAAAAAAAAAAAAAAAAAAAAACCCCCCCCCCCCCCCCCCCCCCCCCCCCCCCCCCCCCCCCCCCCCCCCCCCCCCCCCCCCCCCCCCCCCCCCCCCCCCCCCCCCCCCCCCCCCCCCCCCCCCCCCCCCCCCCCCCCCCCCCCCCCCCCCCCCCCCCCCCCCCCCCCCCCCCCCCCCCCCCCCCCCCCCCCCCCCCCCCCCCCCCCCCCCCCCCCCCCCCCCCCCCCCCCCCCCCCCCCCCCCCCCCCCCCCCCCCCCCCCCCCCCCCCCCCCCCCCCCCCCCCCCCCCCCCCCCCCCCCCCCCCCCCCCCCCCCCCCCCCCCCCCCCCCCCCCCCCCCCCCCCCCCCCCCCCCCCCCCCCCCCCCCCCCCCCCCCCCCCCCCCCCCCCCCCCCCCCCCCCCCCCCCCCCCCCCCCCCCCCCCCCCCCCCCCCCCCCCCCCCCCCCCCCCCCCCCCCCCCCCCCCCCCCCCCCCCCCCCCCCCCCCCCCCCCCCCCCCCCCCCCCCCCCCCCCCCCCCCCCCCCCCCCCCCCCCCCCCCCCCCCCCCCCCCCCCCCCCCCCCCCCCCCCCCCCCCCCCCCCCCCCCCCCCCCCCCCCCCCCCCCCCCCCCCCCCCCCCCCCCCCCCCCCCCCCCCCCCCCCCCCCCCCCCCCCCCCCCCCCCCCCCCCCCCCCCCCCCCCCCCCCCCCCCCCCCCCCCCCCCCCCCCCCCCCCCCCCCCCCCCCCCCCCCCCCCCCCCCCCCCCCCCCCCCCCCCCCCCCCCCCCCCCCCCCCCCCCCCCCCCCCCCCCCCCCCCCCCCCCCCCCCCCCCCCCCCCCCCCCCCCCCCCCCCCCCCCCCCCCCCCCCCCCCCCCCCCCCCCCCCCCCCCCCCCCCCCCCCCCCCCCCCCCCCCCCCCCCCCCCCCCCCCCCCCCCCCCCCCCCCCCCCCCCCCCCCCCCCCCCCCCCCCCCCCCCCCCCCCCCCCCCCCCCCCCCCCCCCCCCCCCCCCCCCCCCCCCCCCCCCCCCCCCCCCCCCCCCCCCCCCCCCCCCCCCCCCCCCCCCCCCCCCCCCCCCCCCCCCCCCCCCCCCCCCCCCCCCCCCCCCCCCCCCCCCCCCCCCCCCCCCCCCCCCCCCCCCCCCCCCCCCCCCCCCCCCCCCCCCCCCCCCCCCCCCCCCCCCCCCCCCCCCCCCCCCCCCCCCCCCCCCCCCCCCCCCCCCCCCCCCCCCCCCCCCCCCCCCCCCCCCCCCCCCCCCCCCCCCCCCCCCCCCCCCCCCCCCCCCCCCCCCCCCCCCCCCCCCCCCCCCCCCCCCCCCCCCCCCCCCCCCCCCCCCCCCCCCCCCCCCCCCCCCCCCCCCCCCCCCCCCCCCCCCCCCCCCCCCCCCCCCCCCCCCCCCCCCCCCCCCCCCCCCCCCCCCCCCCCCCCCCCCCCCCCCCCCCCCCCCCCCCCCCCCCCCCCCCCCCCCCCCCCCCCCCCCCCCCCCCCCCCCCCCCCCCCCCCCCCCCCCCCCCCCCCCCCCCCCCCCCCCCCCCCCCCCCCCCCCCCCCCCCCCCCCCCCCCCCCCCCCCCCCCCCCCCCCCCCCCCCCCCCCCCCCCCCCCCCCCCCCCCCCCCCCCCCCCCCCCCCCCCCCCCCCCCCCCCCCCCCCCCCCCCCCCCCCCCCCCCCCCCCCCCCCCCCCCCCCCCCCCCCCCCCCCCCCCCCCCCCCCCCCCCCCCCCCCCCCCCCCCCCCCCCCCCCCCCCCCCCCCCCCCCCCCCCCCCCCCCCCCCCCCCCCCCCCCCCCCCCCCCCCCCCCCCCCCCCCCCCCCCCCCCCCCCCCCCCCCCCCCCCCCCCCCCCCCCCCCCCCCCCCCCCCCCCCCCCCCCCCCCCCCCCCCCCCCCCCCCCCCCCCCCCCCCCCCCCCCCCCCCCCCCCCCCCCCCCCCCCCCCCCCCCCCCCCCCCCCCCCCCCCCCCCCCCCCCCCCCCCCCCCCCCCCCCCCCCCCCCCCCCCCCCCCCCCCCCCCCCCCCCCCCCCCCCCCCCCCCCCCCCCCCCCCCCCCCCCCCCCCCCCCCCCCCCCCCCCCCCCCCCCCCCCCCCCCCCCCCCCCCCCCCCCCCCCCCCCCCCCCCCCCCCCCCCCCCCCCCCCCCCCCCCCCCCCCCCCCCCCCCCCCCCCCCCCCCCCCCCCCCCCCCCCCCCCCCCCCCCCCCCCCCCCCCCCCCCCCCCCCCCCCCCCCCCCCCCCCCCCCCCCCCCCCCCCCCCCCCCCCCCCCCCCCCCCCCCCCCCCCCCCCCCCCCCCCCCCCCCCCCCCCCCCCCCCCCCCCCCCCCCCCCCCCCCCCCCCCCCCCCCCCCCCCCCCCCCCCCCCCCCCCCCCCCCCCCCCCCCCCCCCCCCCCCCCCCCCCCCCCCCCCCCCCCCCCCCCCCCCCCCCCCCCCCCCCCCCCCCCCCCCCCCCCCCCCCCCCCCCCCCCCCCCCCCCCCCCCCCCCCCCCCCCCCCCCCCCCCCCCCCCCCCCCCCCCCCCCCCCCCCCCCCCCCCCCCCCCCCCCCCCCCCCCCCCCCCCCCCCCCCCCCCCCCCCCCCCCCCCCCCCCCCCCCCCCCCCCCCCCCCCCCCCCCCCCCCCCCCCCCCCCCCCCCCCCCCCCCCCCCCCCCCCCCCCCCCCCCCCCCCCCCCCCCCCCCCCCCCCCCCCCCCCCCCCCCCCCCCCCCCCCCCCCCCCCCCCCCCCCCCCCCCCCCCCCCCCCCCCCCCCCCCCCCCCCCCCCCCCCCCCCCCCCCCCCCCCCCCCCCCCCCCCCCCCCCCCCCCCCCCCCCCCCCCCCCCCCCCCCCCCCCCCCCCCCCCCCCCCCCCCCCCCCCCCCCCCCCCCCCCCCCCCCCCCCCCCCCCCCCCCCCCCCCCCCCCCCCCCCCCCCCCCCCCCCCCCCCCCCCCCCCCCCCCCCCCCCCCCCCCCCCCCCCCCCCCCCCCCCCCCCCCCCCCCCCCCCCCCCCCCCCCCCCCCCCCCCCCCCCCCCCCCCCCCCCCCCCCCCCCCCCCCCCCCCCCCCCCCCCCCCCCCCCCCCCCCCCCCCCCCCCCCCCCCCCCCCCCCCCCCCCCCCCCCCCCCCCCCCCCCCCCCCCCCCCCCCCCCCCCCCCCCCCCCCCCCCCCCCCCCCCCCCCCCCCCCCCCCCCCCCCCCCCCCCCCCCCCCCCCCCCCCCCCCCCCCCCCCCCCCCCCCCCCCCCCCCCCCCCCCCCCCCCCCCCCCCCCCCCCCCCCCCCCCCCCCCCCCCCCCCCCCCCCCCCCCCCCCCCCCCCCCCCCCCCCCCCCCCCCCCCCCCCCCCCCCCCCCCCCCCCCCCCCCCCCCCCCCCCCCCCCCCCCCCCCCCCCCCCCCCCCCCCCCCCCCCCCCCCCCCCCCCCCCCCCCCCCCCCCCCCCCCCCCCCCCCCCCCCCCCCCCCCCCCCCCCCCCCCCCCCCCCCCCCCCCCCCCCCCCCCCCCCCCCCCCCCCCCCCCCCCCCCCCCCCCCTTTCCCATAATAATGAGCCCCCAGTAAAAATTTTTCTATAGATAATATGCCCCCATAAACTTTCTATAGTAATATGCCCCCCAGTAATACTTCCCCCTAAGATAATGATGCCCCCAGTAATTTCTCTATAGATAATGAAAAGCCCCCCAGTAATACTTCTCTATAGATAATGGGCCCCCCTAAAAAACTTTTTCCCAAGATAAGATGCCCCAGTAAACTTTTCTAAATAAAAGATGCCCCAGTAAACTTTTTTCATAATAATGATGCCCCCAGTAAACTTCTCATAATAATGATGCCCCCCATAAACTTTTCTATAGATAATTATGCCCCCAGTAATACTTCTCTATAGATAAGATCCCCCAGTAAACTTTTTCTATAATTGAGCCCCCGTAATATTCTCTATAGAAATGATGCCCCAAATACTTCTCTATAGATAATATTTTCCAGTAAACTTCTCTATAGTAAGAGCCCCCGTAATACTTCTCTATAGATAAGATGCCCCCCAGTAATACTTTCTCTATAGATAATGGATGCCCCAGTAATACTTCTCTATAGAAATATGCCCCAGTAAACTTCTCTATAGATAATGATCCCCATAAAAAACTTTTCTATAGATAAGATGCCCCCAAATTTAAAAAAAAAAAAAACTTCTCTATAATAAAGCCCCATAATACTTCTCTTAGATAATGATCCCCAGTAAACTTCTCTATAATAATGATGCCCCCCAGTAATACTTTTCCCATAGATAATGAGCCCCAGAATACTTTTTTATAGATAATGATGCCCCCCATAATACTTCTCTATAGATAATGGCCCCCCTAAACTTCTCATAGATAATGAGCCCCAGTAATACTTTTTTCCCATAGAAATGTGCTCCCTTTAAAACTTCTTATAGATAATGTGCCCCATAATACTTCCTATAGATAATGATGCCCCCCATAAAACTTCTCTATAATAATGAGCCCCCATAATATTCCTAAATAATGATGCCCCAGTAAACTTTCCCCCATAATAATGATGCCCCCCGAAAACTTCTCTATAATAATATGATAAAACCCAAAATAAAAAAACTTCTCTAAAAGATAATGATCCCCCCCTAAAACTTTTCTCTATAGATAAAAAAATGCCCCCAGTAATACTTTTTCTATAGATAAGAAGCCCCCGTAAACTTTCCTATAATAATGATGCCCCCCGAATACTTCCTTAAAAATGATGTCCCGTAAACTTCTCTAAGATAAAGAGCCCCCGAAACTTCTCTTAATAATGATGCCCCATAATACTTCTTATAGTAATGATGTCCCCGTAATACCTCTAAGAAAATATGCCCCCGTAAAAATTCCTATAGATAATGAGCCCCCTAAACTTCTCTATAATAATGAGTCCATAATACTTCCTATAGAAAAATGATGTCCGTAATACTTCCTATAATAAAGATGCCCCCCGTAATACTTCCTATAGATAATGAGCCCCAGTAATACTTCCTATAGATAAAGATGCCCCAGTAAAAAATTTTTTCCCATAGATAATGATGCCCCATAATACTTTTTTCCTATAGATAATAGCCCCCGTAAACTTTCCATAGATAATGATGCCCCCTAATACTTTTCTAAGAAATGAGCCAAATACTTTTCTATAGATAATGATGTCCCCTAATACTTCCATAGATAAAGAGCCCCAGTAATACTTCCCTCTATAGTAAAGTGCCCCCTAATACTTCTCTATAGATAATATGTCCCAGTAAAACCCTTCTCTATGATAAGATGCCCCCATAAAAACTTCTCTAAAAAATAATGATTTCCCCCCCCTAATACTTCTCTATAATAAATTTCCCCCAGTAATACTTCCCCCTATAGATAAAAGATGCCCCCCCGTAATACTTCCTATAGATATGTGCCCCCCTAATACTTCTCTATAGATAAGATGCCCCAGTAATCTTCCTTTTTAATTGAGCCCCCGTAATCTTCTCTATGATAAGATCCCCCAGTAACTTCTCTATAATAATGTGCCCCGTAATACTTTTTCTTTATAGAATGATCCCCAAATACTTCTCTAAAGATAAAAAAATGCCCCCAGTAACACTTCCCCTATAATAAAAGATGCCCAGAATACTTTTTCTAAAGATAAAGATGCCCCCAGTAAAACTTCCTAAGATAATAGCCCCCCAGTAATACTTCCTATAATAAAGATGCCCCCATAATACTTCTCTATAGATAATGGGTGCCCCATAATACTTCTCTATAGATAATGAGCCCCCGTAAACTTCCTATAGATAAAGATGCCCCCGTAAATTCTCTATAGTAAGATGCCCCCCCGTAAAAATTTTCTAAAAATAATGATCCCCCAGTAATATTTCCTATAGAAAGATGCCCCCTAAACCTCTATAATAATGATGCCCCCCCCGAAACTTCTCTATAGATAATGATGCCCCAGTTAATACTCTCTAAATAATGATGCCCCCCCTAAAAATCTCTATGATAATGAGCCCCCCAGTAAACTTTTTCTATAGATATATGCCCCCTAAAAATTCTCTATAGAAAAAAAATGTCCCCCGTAATACTTTTTCTATAGATAAGATTCCGTAAAATTCCTTTTAAAATAAAGAATCCCCCAGTAAAAAAAATTTTTTGATAAAGAGGCCCCCCAGAATACTTTTTCTATAGAAAGAATCCCCAGTAATACTTCTCTTTGATAAAAAAACCCCCGTAAAACTTCTCAAAGAAAGGCCCCCATAATACTTTCCCCTATAGATAATGACCCCAGTAAAACTTCTCTATATAATGATCCCCCAGTAAACTCTCTATAATAATGATGCCCCCTAATACTTCTTATAATAATGATCCCAGTAAAATTTCCCCATAAAATATCCCCCGTAAAAATTCCTATAATAATGAGCCCCCCCGTAATACTTTTCTATAATAATGATGCCTCCATAAACTTTTTTCTATAATAAGATTTCCCCCTAATACTTCTCTATAATAATGAAAAGCCTCCCTAATTTTCTCTAAAAAATATTTCCCCCCCTAATACTTCTCTATAGATAATTGTCCAAATACTTCCTATAGATAAGATTCCCCCAGTAATATTCCTATAGATAATGATGCCCCCAGTAAACTTCCTATAGATAATGATCCCCCCCATAAACTTTTTCTATGAAAAGATGCCCCCAGTAATACTTCTCTATAGATAATGAAAACCCCCAGTAATATTTTCCCATAGATAAGATGCCCCCCGTAAAATTCTCTTAGAAATGATGCCCCCAGTAAAATTCTTTTTAGTAATGATGCCCCAGTAATATTTTATAGTAAAAGTGCCCCCAGTAAAAATTCTCTTAGAAATGAGCCCCGTAAACTTCTATAGAAAAAATGCCCCCCATAATATTCTCTATAGTAAGATGCCCCCTAAACTTCTTTAAGATTTTTTGCCCCAGTAAACTTCTTTTAGATAATGATCCCCCGTAATAATTTCTATAGATAAGATGCCCCAGTAATACTTCTCTATAATAATGTGCCCCCAGTAATCTTTCTTAGATTGAGCCCCCAGTAAAATTCTCTAAGATAAGATGCCCCCCTAATACTTTTCTTAGATAAAAGATGCCCCCAGTTTTTTATCGAAATAGCCCGGGGAACCTAAGTAAACCCCAGTAATTTTCCCCCTATAGATATGATGGTTTTT
>JARQOD010011714.1:0-22367 GCA_033576555.1 Oophaga sylvatica
ATAATCATCACTGTCCCCATTGGGTTCAGAATCTAAATTCCCTATCAGTGTGTCTCTGGATGTGGGAAGAAACTGCAGTATCGGAGGAAACCCACGCAAACGGCATAAGGTGAAAGGTTCGTGTGTGTTCCAGTAAAGAATGATATGTTTTCTTTATTTTTCCTTTCATCTTCCATCACTAGATTTCTGATCCACTCTAATCCATCACGTGGCAGAAACCTGTATCAGGATTATGTTACCCTACTTTGTGAGTCAATGAGGATACATGTACATCAGTCATTACAGGCATTTCCTGTATGATGTAATTACAGTCATGGCCAAAAAGTTTTGAGAATGACACAAAATTAATTTTACAAAGTCTACTGCTTCACTTTTTCTAATGCCAATTTGCATATACTCCAGAATGTTATAAAGAGTGATCACTTAACGCAATTACTTGCAAGTCAATATTTGGCTAGAAAATGAACTTTATCCCCCAAAACCATTTAAACATCATTGCAGCCCTGCCTAAAAGGCCCAGCTAACCTCTTTTTCAGTGATTCTCCATTAACACAGGTGTGGGTGTTGATGAGGACATGGCTGGAGATCAATCTGTCATGATTAAGTAAGAATGACACCACTGGACACTTTTAAAAGGAGGCTGGTGCTTGCATCATTGTTTTTCTCTTTTCTGTAACCATGGTTTTATCTCTAAAGAAACACGTCAGTCATCATTGCAATGCACAAAAAATAGCCTAACAGGGAAGAGTATCACAGCTAGAAAGATTGCACCTCAGTCAACAATCAATCGCATCAATCAAGAACTTCAAGGAGAGAGGTTCCATTGTTGCCAAAAAGGCTTCAGGGCCCAAGAAAGACAAGCAAGCGCCAGGACTGTCTCTTAAAATGTTTTCACTGCAGGATCGGCTACCAGCAGTGCGAGGCTTGCTCAGAATGGCAGCAGCAGGTGTGAGTGCATCTGCACGCCTGTGAGGTGGAGACTCTTGGAGCAAGGCCTGGTCTCAAGGAGGGCAGCAAAGAACCACTTCTCTCCAGAAAAAACATCAGGGACAGACCTGATATTCTGCAAAAGGTACAAGCAGTGACTGCTGAGGACTGGGGTAAAGTTATTTTCTCTGATGAATCCCCCTTTTCGATTGTTTGGACATCAGAAAACGCCTCATCGGAAAGACAAGGTGAGCGCTATTACCAGTCTGTCTCATGCCAACTGTTAACATCCTGAAACCATTCAGTGTGGGGTTGCTTCTCGCCAAGGGAATCGGCTCTCTCACAGTCTTGCCTAAAAAAACACAGCCATGAATAAAGAATGGTACCAAATTCCTCCAAGAGCAACTTCTCCCAACCCTCCAAGAGCAGTTTGGCGATCAACAATGCCTTTTCCAGCATGATGGAGCACCTGCCATAAAGCAAAGGTGATAACTAAATGGCTCCGGGAACAAAACATAGAGATTTTGGGTCCATGGCCTGGAAACTCCCCAGATCTTAACCCATTGAGAACTGTGGTCAATCATCAAGAGACGGGTGGACAAACAAAAACCTAAAAATTCTGACAAAATGAAAGCATTGATTGTGCAAGAATGGACTGCTATCAGTCTGGATTTGGTCCAGAAGTTGATTGAGAGCAGCCAGGGAGAAGTGCAGAGGTCCTGAAGAAGAAGGGTCAACACTGCAAATATTGACTTGCTGCATTAACTCATTCTAACTGTCAATAATAACTTTTGTTACCATATGTTAGTGTGAGGAACTAAGCCGACCGCACACAGTACCCGGTATCACAGCTTCTGATCCCACCGCCGCCCTACCAAATGTAGGGACGACCCCCTTCCTCCCACTCACCAATGGGACGTAACTCCACAGGTACAGCTCTCCAGCGCCCCTTTGTCTCTCAGGTCAGTAAGGGAACTGCACCTAGAGCAAATGGCCGCCGGGAGGTTGTCCTGTTACCCACTGGGTATTCTAAGATTCGTGATCAGAGTAAAAGCATCAGCCCAAGATTAATTTATGGTTTAATCGCCTTAAGAGCGCACTAGATAATTACAGAAATATACTGTAAAGCTATACAACTAATTACAATGGAATTGCAGTCAGAGTAAAAATACAACGATAATGTACAAGGCTTAAAGGTATAAGCTATAGATCAATATTACCGGTAGTATAGTCATGGGAAGGCAGGGGCTCGGCCGTTTTTTTTCCAGGTACAATCTTCAGTTGCTGGATAGTCCCTTGGTCCTTTCCTAGACCACTTCTTGGCTTCTGTGTGTAAAATGGGCTGACCCCCTGTTCAGGGCTACAGTTCTTAAAACCTGCTAGGCCCTTCCCCTTTGCTTTGAAGCACCATATTAACTGGCCTGCAATTCATAATGGAGCAGGAAACACTGGCCTGATCCGAAGCCATTCAACATACCAATGACCATCCCCATTCAGACACTGCCTAAACCAATTAGCATTAAAGGCCTATTGATTCATAGTGGACATCAAAAGCTGGTCGTACTGAATATGCTAATAGGCCCTGTGTAGTTAAAAGTTTGTGGCTCTGTGAACTGACAAAATGGAGGCTGGTATAGCCCTACACAAAATGGTGGCGGTCCCGACCTCACACCTCCCTGCTTTGAGGCGCTAGGGGTAACCATTCCTGTGTTCCCCCGTGCCCTACCGCACCCTCTCCTTTCCGGGACAACCCATCACGTTACCATGGTCCCTGCCCTTTTGTGGCGAATGGTGAAATGGTACTGTTGGAGAACAGGCTCCAGCGTAGCAACCTCCCATTCGTCCCAGAGACCGTGTGTAACCAGCTGAGGGGTGTGGTCTGTTTCCACGGGAAATTGGCATCCGTACAAGTATGGCTGCAGACGCTGCAGGGCCCACACAATTGCCAGACATTCCTTCTCCATCGTGGAATAGGCCACTTCCCCGCAGGAGCTTCCTGCTCAGGTACAAAATAGGGTGTTCATGGCCCGTAGTGTCAAACCTGGCTGAGCACAGCACCGAGGCCGAAGTCGCTGGCGTCGGTCGCACTAAGAATGCCGCGTGAAGTCGCTGCCTGTAGTACAGGAAACTAGAAAGGGCGGTCTTGAGCGCCTGGAAAGCTGTCTCGCAGGCGACTGTCCAGATCGACTGCGACGGGCAGTCTTTTCTTGGTGAGGTCCATCAGGGGCTTGGCCAGGGCACTATAGTTGGAACAAACCTCCTATAGTACCCAGCAGTACCCAAGAAGGACATCACCTGCTTCTTGTCCTGGGGGTGGGCCAGGATGCAATGGCATCCACCTTCCCGGGCTCTGGCTTCAGAGCTCCCCCACCTACCCGGTGCCCAGGTAGTGGACCTCACTCATACCCACTGCATTTTTCCGGCTTAATGGTCAGGCCTGCTCGCTGGATCCGCCCCGAGCACCTGCGCCAGGTGCTCTAGGTGATCCTCCCAGGGGACTGAAGATGCAATGTTCATCCAGGTACGCGTCGCATACCCTTTCCAGTCCCTCGAGCAGCGTGTTTGACCTCCGCTGAAAAGTGGCAGAGGCATTCTTCATGCCGAAGGGCATCACAGTAGACATCGTACAGTCCGAATGGGGTGATAAGGCAGGGCGTTTCCCGTGCCCTAGGGGTCAGGGAATCTGCCAATACCCCCTGCTCAGATCCATGATGGTCAGGTACTTTGGCCCCGGCCAGCTGGTCGAGCAGGTCATGATGCGCGCATTGGGTACGCATCGGTGACCGTCACAGCGTTGAGCCCCCTGTATCCATCAGAACCCGCGTAGTTCGGTCCTTTTAGGGATGAGGACTACAGGCGAAGCCACGCGCTGTTGGACGCTTGGATCACCCCCAGCCTCAGCATCTCGCTATCTCTTGCGCATCTGCTGCTGCACCTCAAGAGAGACCGATATGCTGAACGCCGGATTGGGGGGTGGTTGCCAGTGTCCACTCATGGACTGCTGCCTCAGTCCTTCCGGGTAGGCTGCTGAACAGCTCCCGAAAGGGGTGCAGGGTGGCCCCCAGCTGGAACGTTTTGGTCCTCCCGAGAGCTGGTGGCCAACCCCCACATCCTCGATGGATCCACCCGCCTTGGCTTGGGTGAGCAGATCGAGGAGGGTTTTCCCCTGCCTCTCCTTCCTCTGGAAGGTTGCACACTGGGTGGGCATAAGCCTCCCGCTCATGATGGGCCTTCATCATGTTCACATGGAAGGCCTTCCTCTTTCCACGGGCGTGGTCCAGGGTGACCAGGTAGGTGACGGTGTTGAGCTCTCGTGCACAGGTATGGACCCTCCCAAGGCCGCCTGAAGCTTGTTTGGGGTACGGGGACCAGTACCCACACCCTTTGACCCACCTGGTAGGTCCGCTCACAAGCATTCTGGTCGTACCATTGCTTCTGGCAGCCTGAAGCTTGGGCCATATTGTCATGCACCAGCCGCGTCAAGGCCATCATCGGTCCCGGAAGCGCACGACATACTCAATGAACCGACACTCCAGGGGTGCTAAATCCCCTCCCATGCTTCCTTCACCAAGCAAGGGCCCCCCCGTACACGTCGCCCGTACAGGAGCTCAAAGGGGAGAACCCCGTTGAGGCCTGTGGGACCTCCCGTAGGCAAACAGCAGGTGTGGAGATACCGCTCCCAGTTCTCTCCCGTGGGAGTCGACCAACATCTTCAGCATCTGCTTAAGGTGCCATGAACCGCTCACACAAGCCATTGGTTGGGTGTACGGGCTGGCCACCAGATGTTGCACCTGTACCCTGCTTACAAGAGACTCCATCAGCTGCAACATGAACTGGGTCCCTCGGTCCGGTGAGCATTTCCTGGGAAACCCCACTCTGAGAAAAAGTCCAGTAAGGCAGTGCCACTTTTGTTCGGCCCGAATGGACGACAAAGCTAACCGCCTCCGGGTACCGGGTGGCATAGTCCACTACCGTTAGTATGAAGCAATTCCCGAGTGGCTGGGAGTGGACAGAGGTCCAATGAGACCACAGCCACCCTCGAGAAAGGCTCTTCGATGATGGGCAGAGTTACCAGTGGGGCTTTAGGGTGCACCCCGCCTTCCCCACCCTCTGACAGGTGTCACAACGAACGGCAGTAGGCTATCACCTCGGTCCTCATTCCAGGCCAGTAGAAATGCTGCCTAGCCTGGCCCTGGTTTTAGTGACCCTAGTGTCCGGCCATTGGAATCTCGTGTGCGATCCCGCAACAATTCCGCCCTGAACGAGGGGTACCACTAACTCTCGGTCCCTGGGCCACGCCTCCGGTGAACCCTGCTGGACCGTTACCTGGTACAGCCGTCCCTGGTCCCCAGACCACTCGCTCGCGGTCGGACTCCAGGGGAGGCTGTGCCGCCTGTCCTTGAGATCTTCAGGCTAGGGTCACTTCCAACGCTGCCTGAAATCCCTGACTAGATGTGGCAAGAATTGATGAAACTGCCATGTCCTCTGTCAGTCCCCCGGGATCTGTCTCCTGGCTACTGCTGACTCGGCAGCCACTTGTCAGAGAGGGGAAACCGTCGGACCTCCGCGAGGCTTCCTTGGGCTTCAGCGCTCCCACTCCTGTAACAGCGGCCCACGACCGCTGAGACCACGGGTAGCGCCTGCCTTCCCTCGTCCCCTGACCAAGTTGCCGGGTCAGGCAGACTTCCCTGACTTCCTGACATCCGGATGTGGGGAACTCCTGACCTGGGGTCTTACCTGGTGGCTCCTCTCCCGGGACGCCCCCTCCCCCCATGGCCTGTTCCTCTTCCTGCAGGGGCCCTAGACTCAGCAGACTGGGTTCACTTGGGGGCCCTACACTGCCCATAGCAGCCCCTCCCCCCACCTCTGAGCTCTCCCGTGCAGCCTCCTCACCTGTCCTCAACGTGAGCCCTGTGTGTGTAGTGTCAGTGCATGGCTACCATCAGGTTTCACTCCCTCCTCCACTGTTGGAGGCACATTCAATACATTAACATCAGCATTCACAGAAAGAGTCATGACATTCTTGGGAGCTGAACTTGGGGTTTAGTGCCACAACTGGGACACTAGCCGCCCCAAATCAGTCCCAAGCAACACATTGCAAGGAATATTCGGCGTTACTTCCCCACCTCCCGCATCCCCCTCCCGGCGCCCCAGTCCAAATACACCTTGGTAACGGGCAGCGCCGGTTCAACCCTCCAATTCCGGAGACAGAAAGGGTTTTCCCCAGGTACCAAGTCTTGAGGGACACCACCTCAGGACGTACCAGGGTTCGTTAAAAGCGCCTGTGTCCCGCATTCCCATGACCGCTGAGCGGCCGATGGTGACGGGTTGGTAATTGTCTAGGGACTTCCCCACCACCCCCTCCCACACACAAAACAGTGGTCGGTTTCTGTGACAGGGATGGGGCCTTCTGGTGCTGGGGACACACAGCCTTAAAGTGTGCTGGCTGATTGCAATTATGACAACGTCTGGGTTCTGTTCCTGGCCTGGAGGGGGCAGCCGGGGGTACACCCCTTGCACTCTGGGGGTTGGATATGGGGCTGGGGCAGGATTGGGCTTACCCCCTCTCCAGGTGCTGCTGGAGGCTTCTTTGGCTCCGGCGCCCTGTTGTTGGCATACTCGTCTGCCAGGGCGGCTGTAGCAGAAGCCCCCTTTGGTTTCCGGTCACGGAGGAACTGCTGGAGGTCCTCTGGGCAGTTCCCACAAGAATTGCTCCACGACAAACAGTTTCCTGGACCTCCTGGCGGGTAGTGAGCTTAACCCGAAGTCCAGTGCCCCGCAGCTCTCAGCAGGGCCCGCATGTGGTCGGTCCAGGTGTCCTTGGAACCCCGCTGCAGGCTCCGAACTTCCTGCGTACACTCCGGGGTGAGGTTGTAGTGCTGGATCAGGGCCCGCTTGATGCGTTTGTAGTCCTGCTCCTCCCCGGCAGGTAAGTCCCCCAAAACTTCCAGGGATTTACCCCTAAAAACGGGGGGTCAGGTACCTTGCCCACTGATCCAGGGCCAGATGATGTTGGAGGCATGTCCTCTCAAAAGCAAGCAGAAAGGAATCCAGGTCTCCATCCTTTTCAAGTAAGGGAAAGTCCCCCCGCCCGGACCTTGGAAGCCCTTGTCTCCGTGGGCCGGGTGCTCCAGTGGGGGCCCGTGCTGAGCCATCTCCAGTCGGTGCCGGTGCTCCCGCAGCTTCACGGCGTTCTGTATGCTCCCGCTCCGCTGCTCTCTCTGCCGCTGCTTGCTCACGCTCCTGCTGCTTTCTCTGCCGCTGCTTGCTCACGCTCTCTCTTTCTCTGCCGCCACCAGGATCTGTCATAGGCGGCGTCATTACCAGCCTCGAGCTTGCCATAGCCGTTTGGGAAGAGGGCCTCCGATCGGGACAGGCTGGATGGGCAGGGGTGGCAGTCCACTGTGAGACTGAGGACGGGGGTCGGGCTCCTTGGGGAGCCCTGGCTGAGCTCCCCCTCATCGGTATCGAACCCCCATAGACCATAGCATTGGCCTCCCCCTTTGCCCTACTCCTGGTGCCTTCCGCCATCTTGGGAACCTTTGGTTACTGACACAGCTGCAACCCTGACCTTGCACACAACTTGTTTATATTTACACTCTGACCGTCTAGTCGGGGCTGACCTTAAGACCCCAGCAGTGAAAGTACCCCGCTGTAGTCTCTAGTGTCTGGGAGTAGGGGTCCCACGCACCCCTATTTCTCTGATCCCACTGCTGCCACCAATTGTGAAGAACTAAGCCGACCGCCACATGGTAGCCTGGGTATCACAGCTTTTGATCCCACCGCTGCCACCAATTGTGAGGAACTAAGCCGACCGCCACACGGTAGCCCAGTATCACAGCTTCTGATCCCACCGCCGCTACCAAATGTAGGGACGACCCCCTTCCTCCCACGTCACCAATGGGACGTAACTCCACAGGTACAGCTCTCCAGCGCCCCTTTGTCTCTCAGGTCAGTAAGGGAACGCACCTAGAGCAAATGGCCGCCGAGGAGGTTGTCCTGTTACCCACTGGTATTCTAAGATTCGTGATCAGAGTAAAAAACATCAGCCCAAGATTAATTTTATGGTTAATCGCCTTAAGAGCGCACTAAAATAATTACAGAAAAATACAGTAAAGCTATACAACGTAATTACAATGGAATTGCAGTCAGAGTAAAAATACAACGATAATGTACAAGCTTAAAGGTAAAGCTATAGATCAATATTACCGGGTATATATCATGGGAAAGGCAGGGGCTCGGGCCCTTCCCAGGTACAGCTTCAGTTGCTGGATATCCCTTGGTCTTTCCTAGACCATCTTCCCTTGGCTTCTGTGTTAAAATGGGCTGACCCCCTGTTCAGGGCTACAGTTCTTAAACCTCTAGGGGCCCCTTTCCCCCTTTTCTTTGAAGCACCATATTAACTGGCCTGCAATTCATATGGAGCAGGAAACACTGGCCTGAGTCGAGCCATTCAACAAACCAATGACCATCCCCATTCAGACACTGGCCAAACCAATTAGCATGTAAAGGCCTATTGATTCATAGTGGACATCAAAGCTGGTCGTACTGAATATGCTAATAGGCCCTGTGTATTAAAATTGTGGCTCTGTGAACTGACAAAATGGAGGCTGGTATAGGCCCTACACAAAATGGGTGGCGTCCCGACCTCACAGTTACAATTATTATATTTCTGTCTGTGATAAAAACATCTGTCAAACACACATAAAAAAACAGAGGGCAGCAGATCATGTGAAAATAAAAATTTGGTCTTTCTCAAAACTTTTGGCCATGACTGTACATGGCATGTTCCACAAAAACTTCCCATGGCACTGACATGTAAGCCCCCTGTCCCTGGTCATATACTCACCTTCCTGCGTCTTCACAGTTTTCAACACCGCTGCTGTCCAGCAACGCCATCTTGTAAGCGTAGCTTCTGCTTGGCCTGAAGTCAGAGGCTTACATCAAAAGCTCTCAATATAAGCCTATGAAAGCCTGAACAAAGGGTTTTTGTAGACTTGTATTGAAAAGTGACCTCCTTGAAATACTGGAGCTGCACGGCAGCTCACTTTTAGCTGGAGACCGATGAGGACCACGTTGGAAAGAATGAAGGCCCCTGCAGGTGATATGAGATGGGGGCAGGGACTAACATTTAATGCACAACTCCCGCAGTGCAATTAAAAAAAAAAACGCTAGAAAGGCGATTTAAATAAGCGTGATCCTTTGTTCTTAAAGAGTCTGCCAAATTTTCTCTTGTACAATTTATTCACAGACTAGCACTTCGTCCAAAAATGGCTGGTGATGGAGAAGTATGTGACCAGACCCGCCACAATCTCCTCCAATTGAAAAAACACCTTAGCTAGGAAAGCTGCTTTTGTGTTTAAAAGAGGCTGATGGGCAGGTCTGGTCGCAGCAGTCATGGTAAGGACAGATGTGCTGGTCAGTTTTGTGAGGAAAGCTGCACTAATAAGAGAAAGTAGCCGACCCCTTTAATGGATGTAAACCTCTGACAGAGGTGTTTAGCATTAGTTTACGTCCCTCTCCCTATTGAAAATGTGCATGCACAGCTAAATGTAATTTATGGGGGTTGGCTGAAGAGCCTGTGTCCCCATACACTGGCTAATCAGTGCAGACATGTTTACACTATTATACAGGAAGAATGGTAATGGCAAGTTCACCATATAGCTTTGCATTTCAAGATTAACCCCTTCATGACGGAGGTATTTTCATATTTGCGTTTTCTTTTTTGCTCTCCTTATTCCCAGAGCCATAACTTTTAAACTTTTCATCATATGGCCGTGTAAGGGCTTGTTTTTTTACGGGATGAGTGGTTTTGAGTGACGCCTTTGGTTTTACCATGTCATGTACTAGAAAACAGGAAAAAAATTCCAAGTGCGGTAAAAATGGAAAAAAAAGTGTAATCCCACACTTGTTTTTTTGTTTGTCTTTTTTGCTAGCTTCAGTAAATGCTAAAACTGACCTGCCATTATGATTCTCCAGTCATTACGAGTTCATAGACACCAAACATGTCTAATTCTTTTTTATCTAGATGGTGAAAAAAATTCAAATTTTGTTAAAAAAAAAAAATTGTGCCATTTTCCGATACCCGTAGCATCTCCATTTTTTGTGATTTCAAGTTGGGTGAGGGCTTATTTTTTGCATGCCGGGCTGATGTTTTTAATGGTACCATTTTGGTGCAGATACGATCTTTTGATCTCCCTTTATTGCATTTTAATGCAATGTCGCGGCGACCAAAAAAAACTTAATTCTGGCGTTTTGACTTTTTTCTCTCTACGCCATTTAGCAATCAGGTTAATCCTTTTTTTATTGTTCGGGCGATTCTGAATGTGGGCGACTCCAAATATGTGTACGTTTGATTTTTTTTAGTTTAAATGTGGCGAAAGGGAGATGATTTGAACTTTTTATTATTATTATTATTTATTTATATAGCGCCATTAATTTCATGGTGCTGTACATGAGAAGGGGTTACATACAAATTATAGATATCGTTACAGTAAACAAATTTACAATGACAGACTGGTACAGAGGGGAGAGGACCCTGTCCTTGCGGACTTACATTCTATGGGATAATGGGGAAGAAACAGAAGGTCGGGGTGCGGCAGCTCTGGTGGTGGTGGCGGCGAGGCGGCAGCTCGGGTGGTGGCAGCGAGGCGGAATGGTTATGCAGGCTGTAGCTTTCTGAAGAGATGGGTTTTCAGGTTCCGTCTGAAGGATCCAAGGTGGTGGTATAAATCATACATTTGAGGCATGGAACTTTTATATATTTTTTATATTTTTAAAAACATATTTTTTTTTACTTTTGACATGCTTCCATAGTCTCCATGGGAGACTAGAAGCTGCCACAACCTGTTCGGCTCTGTTACATAGAGGCGATAATCAGACTGCCTCTAGTAGTAGAATTACTCACTTGCTATGAGCGCCGACCACTGGTGGTGCTCACAGCAAGCCAGCAGTGACAACCAAATTGCTTTTTAACCTATTTTGTACATTACAACCTGTGTTTAACCTCTTAACGACCGCCGATACGCCTTTTAAACGGCGGTCATTAAGGGTACTTAAACCACAGCGCCGTTAATTAACGGCGCTGTGGAAAAAGTGATAGCGCCCTCCAGAGGCGCATTTTTCTCCGGGTCTCGCTACTGGGGTAGCCTAGACCCCAGAGAACATGAATCAGGTCGGTTTTTTTACCGAGACGTGTTGCGATCGCCATTATCAACCCTATAACAAGCGATCGCAACAAAAAAAAAATCTGATGTGCCATTTAATTTCTCTGTCCTCTGATGTCATCGGACATCAGAGGACAGAGAAAAAGGGTCCCCGATCCCCCCTTGTGGCCCCCATTATGCCCCTTGTGGCCCCTGGGCCCACCTGCCTCCTCCGGTGGGTGCCGCCATCTTGAATGGCGGGCGCATGCTCATGCGCCCGCCGCGATCTGTCCGGGGGGTGGGCAATTTTCTCTGGGGTCTCGGCTGCCGAGGGTACCGAACCCCAGAGAACATGATCCGGGTCGTAGTTACCGACCCCGATGTCACGATCGCCATTATAACCGAGTATAAAAAGTTTAATTCATTCTCCTAAAAGTACATTTTGATCACTGTGATAAACTATCACAGCGATCAAAATAAAAAAACAGTACATGACCCCCCCTTAATCACCCCCTTAGTTAGGGACATATAAAAAAAATATAGAAATTATATTTATTTTCATTTTTCCGTTAGGGTTAGGGCTAGGGCTAGGGTTATATTAGGGTTAGGCTGGGTTCATACTGCGTTATGGCAGTCCGTTAGACAGACTGCGTTACACCGCTATATAACGTGGTGTAACGCAGTCCGTTAATTGCTGCCATTCACCCCCATTTGAGGGCGCATCGCGACTCATGCCGTAAAGCGGCATGCGTTCGCGACGTGCCATCATTCAGTGACGGAGCCTCAGATGTGGGCTACAGCGCCTGGCTCCATCACCGCTAGCGCAGATGAATCATCTCTGATTCCTCTGCACCAGCGGGTATAGCATAACGCGATCGCGTTATGCTATACCGTTACCAGCCCATCAACGCTAATGTGTTGAACGGGCTGGTAAAACGCAAAATGAAACTAGCCTTAGGGTTAGGATTATAATTAGGGTTAGGGTTACAATTATGGTTAGGGTTACAATTAGGGTTAGGGCTACAATTAGGGTTAGGGTTACAATTAGAGTTGGAATTAGGGTTGGGATTAGGGTTAGGAGTAGGGTTAAGGTTGGGATTAGGGTTAGGGGTGTGTTGGGGGTTAGGGTTGGAGCTAGAATTGAGGGGTTTCCACTATTTAGGCACATCAGGGGGTCTCCAAACACGACGTGGCGTTCAAAAAGTCAAATGGCGCTCCCTCCCTTCCGAGCCCTTCCGTGCGCCCAAACAGTGTTTACCCCAACATATGGTGTATCAGCGTACTCAGGACAAATTGCACACCAATTTTGAGGTTCTAATTTCTCATTACTAGTGTTGAGCATTCCGATACTGCAAATATCGGGTATCGGCCGATATTAGCTGTATCGGAATTCTGATTCCGAGTTCCGATATTTTCGTCTTATCGGATACCGGAATCGGGATGTCACTGTCACTGTCAGTGTCCGTCGGTCGGGTCTGTCAGGAGTCAGCGGCACTTTACCCGCAGAAGATCTCCGGCGGTCACGTCCTGCAACTGCTTCATGGCCGCAATCTTCTTTCCCCGGCGTCACATGCAGTTTCTCGCGATAACTGCAGTGACTGCTGGGTAATCGCGGCCGTAAAGCAGTCAGTCCGATGACGTCACCGCCGGAGAAGCAGGTAATCAGCTGTGCTGCGTCGCGATGACAGGCTCTGCCTGTCATTGCGATGTAGCAGAGTTGGATCGTCGTGGGACAATCGTTACTATGGACTGCGTCGGACAGGTAGTATACTGTTGGTTTGTTTTTTTTCTTTTTTTACAGAGATCGATGGCGTCGCAGGAATGAGAGAGTAATAAAATTAATGAAAACTTGTTGTCTCTTTTATTTCATTAAAATACTTTTTTTTCTTGCTTTGTCTTTTTTTTATACATTTAATAACTTTGGGATTAATAATGGATCGGTGTCTTATTGACACCTCTCCATTATTAAACCGGGTTATTGTCACTGTGCAATCAACGGTGACAATAACCCCTTATTACCCCGCTTGCCACCGCTACAGGGCAAGTGGGAAGAGCCGGGTAAAGTGCCACAATTGCACATCTTTTGATGCGCCAAATGTGGGGCTGCTGTAGCCTGGTATTATCAGGCTGTTGAGGCCAAAATCCATGGGCCTTGACAGTCTTTTAATACCAGGCCGCAGCAGTCTGCATTTTACTTGGCTGGTTACAAAAATAGGGGGGATCCCCACGCCATTTTTTTTTCGAGGGGGATCCCCTATTTTTGTTAACCAGCCAAGCTAAGCAGACTGCTGTGGCCTGGTATTATCAGGCTTGCAGGTCCATGGAATTGGATCTTACCAGCCTGAAAAACCAGGCCTCAGCGTCTGCTTCATCTGGCTGTTAACAAAAATAGGGGGACCCCACGCCAATTTTTTCGAGGGGATCCCCTATTTTTGTTAATCAGCCAAGATATGCAGACTGCTGTGGCCTGGTATTATCAGGCTGGCAAGGTCCATGGATCTTGGCTCCTTAACAGCCTGAAAATCCAGGCCTCAGCGGTCTGGCTTCATCTGGCTGGTTAACAAAAATAGGGGGGACCCCACGCCAATTTTTTTCGAGGGGATCCCCTATTTTTGTTAATCAGCCAAGATATGCAGACTGCTGTGGCCTGGT
Organism: Oophaga sylvatica; assembly: GCA_033576555.1. Taxonomy (NCBI): domain Eukaryota; kingdom Metazoa; phylum Chordata; class Amphibia; order Anura; family Dendrobatidae; genus Oophaga; species Oophaga sylvatica. Next base: position 13,725 of record JARQOD010011714.1, read on the forward strand.
ATTATCAGGCTGGCAAGGTCCATGGATCTTGGCTCCTTAACAGCCTGAAAATCCAGGCCTCAGCGGTCTGCTTCATCTGGCTGGTTAACAAAATAGGGGGACCCCACGCCATTTTTTTTTTCAAAGGGAACCCCTATTTTTGTTAATCAGTTCCCTCTGACGTCACTGATTGTGTCCCTGGCTGACCTGAAGTGAAAGTGGAAAGCAATCAATTAAGCTTTCCACTTAAGGGCCCGTCTCACATAGCGATATCGCTACCGAGATCGCTGCTGAGTCACTAGTTTTGTGACGCAGCAGCGAGCTCACCAGCGATATCGCTGTGTGTGACATTCAGCGACGATCAGCCCCCCTGCCGGGTAATCGCTGATCGTCGCTGAAATGTCAGACCTTTGATCGCTGGTTTCCCGCTGACAGGCACACATCGCTGCGTGTGACAGGCGGGAACCAGCGATCCGCTGGTAACCAAGGTACACAGCGGGTTTCCAGGTGCGGGGCTGTGCCTAGAAACCCGCTGTGTACCTTGGATACCAGCGCCCTGATGCAGGGAGCTGGTATCCAAGGTTACACAGCGGGTTCCAAGCGCTGCGCGGTGCCTGGAAACCCGCTGTGTACCTTGGTTACCAGCGGATCGCTGGTCTCCGCCTGTCACACGCAGCGATGCGTGCCTGTCAGAGGGAAACCAGCGATCAAAAAAAGGTCCTGACATTTCTGCGACGATCAGCGATACCCGGCAGGGGCTGATCGTCGCTGAATGTCACACACAGCGATATCGCTGGTGAGCTCGCTGCTGCGTCACAAAACAGTGACTCAGCAGCGATCTCGGTAGCGATATCGCTATGTGAGACGGGCCCTTAAGCGATGTTACCCGCAGTGTCGCTGTCCCAGATCGCTGCCTGAGCTGCCTGTTTGGCAGCTCAGCAGCGATCATGTAGCGATACACCAGCGATCCTGACAAGTGCATATCGTTGTCGGGATCGCTGGTGTATCGTTATGTGACACCCAGCCTTTACTCTCCTGTCAGGCAGGAGAGGAACTCATTCATTTGGGGTTTACTGTGAGGCTGCAGCATTAGCTGCGGTCCCTGCAGTAAACATTAACCCTTTCTGAAGGATTACAAACCGTGGGACCTGACTGTGCATGGGATAGGTAAGAATAATTTTGCTTTTTATTTATTTTTATTACAGGAAATGGTTTTTGCAGTAAATAAAAAGATGGTCAAAAACGTGTCTTTATTTCATTAAAATGATTTTTAATTAAAGTGTGTGTGTTTTATTTTTATTTCATGCAATAGGATTAATAATTGATAGTTGTCTAATTGACAGCTCTCAATTATTAACCTGGCTTAAGGTCACCTTTCAATAGCAAGGTGGCTTTAACCCCATATTAACCCATTCGCCACCGCTACAGGGCAATGGGAATAGACGGGCAAAGTGCCAGAAAGGGCGAATCTAATTATAGATTTGTCTTTCCTGGGGTGTCTGGGGGCAGATGTTAGTAGCCGGGGGGGGGCAAAAATAATGGTCCCCTCTGGGCTATTATTATCTGCCCCACTCACTGGCTTTGTCTGTCTGGTTGCGAAAATAGGGCGGGAGCCCACGCATTTTTTTTCAGCAATTTTACACCTCATATATATATATACATGTCATTGAATTTGTGACACATATATATATATATATATTTATATTTGTAGTTCATACACTTCTACATAGTATAATAGCCGCTAATTCAATTGCCGGCTTTTGTGAAAATGCAGAACCCGACATGAAATGACACTTGGTGTACATAGGTTAACCATGTCTTTTCATGTCCTTTGCTATCTAATTTGCACAAACAATTAAATAAGACTATGTGTGCAAAATTTCACACCTGTAGGGGTTAATTAAAGGTGTAAATTCGTAGCAAAAAAGTCCGTTTTTTTTTACAACGAATTTACACCTTTAATTAACCCCTACAGGTGTGAAATTTGCACACATAGTCTGATTTAATTGTTTGTGCAAATTAGATAGCAAAGGACATGAAAAGAAATGTTAACCCTATGTACACCAAGTGTCATTTCATGTCGGGTGACCCGACATGAAATGACACTTGGTGTACATAGGGTTAACCATGTCTTTTCATGTCCTTTGCTATCTAATTTGCACAAACAATTAAATCAGACTATGTGTGCAAAATTTCCACCTGTAGGGGTTAATTAAAGGTGTAAATTCGTAGCAAAAAAGTCCGTTTTTTTTTACAACGAATTTACACCTTTAATTAACCCCTAAGTGTGAAATTTTGCACACATAGTCTGATTTAATTGTTTGTGCAAATCAGATAGCAAACGACATGAAAAGACATGGTTAACCCTATGTACACCAAGTGTCATTTCATGTCGGGTGCTTCTGTCTTTTCACTGAAGCCGGCTTTAACCCCGCAATTGAATCAAAGGATATTTTACTATGTAGAAGTGTATAAATATATGTCACAATGAACATGTATATATATATATATATATGTATTCTATGTGTGTATATTTAGTGTTTACAAGGAAAGAATGGGTTTTTTTAGTTGCGATATTTTGTTCCCCTAGACTTACATGGGACTTCCGGTATCGGTATCGGGTATCGCCGATATTTTAGTGATATCGGCGATACCATTCCGATTCCGATACTTTAGGATATCGGAAAGTATCGCTCAACTCTACTCATTACCCTTGGGAAAATAAAAAATAGCTGGCTAAAAAAAATAATTTTTGAGGAAAATTTTTTTTTTTTATTTTCATGGCTCTGCGTTTATAAATTTCTGTGAAGCACTTTGATGTTCAAAGTGCTCACCACACATCTAGATAAGTTCCTTAGGCGGTCTAGTTTCCAAAATGGGGTCACTTGTGGGGGTTTTCCACTGTTTAGGCAAATTTGGGGCACTGCAAACGGAACATGACCCCCATCAACGTCTTTATTCCAAAACGTTATACTTCCTTTCCAAGCCCTGCTGTGCGCCCAAACAGTTCCCCCCCCCACATATTTGGTATCAGCGTACTCAGGACAAATTGGACAACAACTTTTGGGGTCCAATTTCCTTGTGAAAAATGAAAACTTTGGACTAGAAAATCATTTTGTGGAAAATTGTTTTTTTTTTTTTTTTTTTACACCCAGGGCATTATAAACTTTGTGAAACACTTGGGGTTCAAAGTGCTCACCACAGATCTAGATAAGTTACTTAGGGGGTCTATTTCCAAAATGGGGTCACTTGTGGGGGTTTTCCACTGTTTTAGGCACATCTGTGGCACTGCAAACGGAACATACCCCCATCAACGTCTGCATTCCAAAACATTATTATCTTCCTTTCCAAGCCCTGCTGTGCGCCCAAACAGTTTCCCCCCCCACATATTTGGTATCAGCATACTCAGGACAAATTGGACAACAACTTTCGGGTCCAATTTCCTTTGAAAAATTCAAAAATTTGGGACTTAAAAAATCATTTTTGTGGAAAATTGTTTTTTTTTTTTTTCACACCCAGGCAATTATAAACTTTTGTGAAACACTTGGGGGTTCAAAGTGCTCACCACAGATCTGATAAGTTACTTAGGGGTCTAGTTTCCAAAATGGGGTCACTTGTGGGGGTTTTCCACTGTTTAGGCACATCTGAGGCACTGCAAACGGAACATGACCCTGTCACGCTGTCTAATGATATGTATACAATGTCAGTAAACTATTAATACAGTAACAACACTCTATACAACAACTAGTATAGCAACATCAGCATGTAAGTATAGAATAGATTTACCTGACACGATATCTGCTGAACTCAGGGTTAATCTTGAGGACTTGATGAGCTGAAACAGGAAAGAGGTGGACCGGGATCTAACCTGACCCTAAACTGGGGTCCTAACTAATCCTCACCTTGGAGGTACTGATAATGGTTCAGAGGTCCAAGTCTCCAACCTAACCCTGTCTCCTATCAGACCCTGAACCTGTAATCAGTCCTAAGAAGGATCCTGACTACCACCAAAGGGATATGGGCTGATCTCAGCTAAATACACAGATTAGACATATAAGACAGACAGGATAACACTCGCTTGCATACACACTCAAACACCAAAGGAACATAAATGGTCTGGGAAATAAACTCTAACCTAGTTGAGCTTAGAACAACTAAGGAGCTCACAACTAAAGTCTATACAGATTCATTCCTATCTGTGGTCTGCATGAAGGTTTCACTGGCAACTCCCCAAGCAGACAACCAGAAATTTAAAGGAAACCAATCAACAAATAATCAATTGCAGCCGGGAGAAACTGCACCCAGTCCCAGCACCGAGCACAGACAGAATTAACTCCCTAGCTGCCAAACAAAAGAAACAGCAGTCAGCTGTGAGAAGTCAAAATGTGCAAACCGCGACGATCTTCGTGGCATGCACACATGACAGTACCCCCCCCTTCTACGAGGGGCCTCCGGACCCTCAGGCCAGGCCTGCCCGGGTGAGTTCTGTGGAAGGTCCGAACCAAACGATCTGCGTTAACATCAGACGCAGGGACCCACTCCTCTCCTCTGGACCATACCCCTTCCAATGCACAAGTACTGAAGGGACCGGCGATTCAGACGTGAGTCAATGATCTTTGATACTTGAAATTCCAAGTTACCATTGACCAACACAGGAGGAGGAGGTAGAGGTGACGGTATGACTGGTGCCACATACCTTTTAAGTAATGACTTGTGGAACACATTATGAATTTTAAACGTAGGGGAGGTCCAGACGAAATGCCACAGGATTAATTATGGAACTGATCCTGTACGGCCCCGATGAATCTGGGACCCAGTTTCCAGGAGGGGCACTTAAGTTTTATATTCCTGTAGACAACCATACCAGATCGTTCACATTCAGATCTGGACCAGAAACTCTCCTCCTATCAGCCATACGTTTGTAACGGTTCCCCATCGCACTCAGATTATTCAATACACCTCTCCACACAGAAGCAAGTGACGACGAGAAACGCTCCTCCTCAGGAACCCCAGAAGGGCCCCCCCCCATTGAAAGTACAAAACTGGGGATGGAAACCATATGCCCCAAAAAACGGGGACTTACCAGTGGACTCGCTCCGCCTGTTGTTAAGAGCGAACTCTGCCAGAGGCAAGAAGAAGACCAGTCCTCTTGGTTCTCTGAACAAAAACACCGGAGATATGTCTCTAAGCTCTGATTCAGACGCTCTGTCTGACCATTGGTCTGCGGATGAAAAGCCGAGGAAAATGACAATTGCATCCCCCGACGTAAACAAAATGCCCTCAAAATTTGGACACAAACTGAGACCCCCTATCTGACACCACATCAGAAGGCAACCCATGAAGTCTAATGATCTCCCTAATGAACACCGCGCCAGAGTTTTAGCATTAGGGAGTGCAGGAAGAGCAACGAAATGTGCCATCTTACTGAACCTGTCAACAACCACCAGTATGACAGTATTCCCTGACGACGGAGGAAGGTCCGTAATGAAGTCCATAGATAAATGAGTCCATGGACGCTCCGGAAGTTTCAAGGGTAAAAGGGTCCCAGACGGACGGGTATGAGGGGTTTTAGAGCGAGCACACACCCCACATGACGCGACAAAAGTTATAACATCTTTATTAGCATTAGGCCACCAAAACCGGCGAGAAAGGAATCTAAAGTAGCCTTACTCCCTGGATGTCCTGCTAGAGCAGAATTATGATGTGCCTCAATAACCTTTTGTCTCAACAGATTTGGGACAAACAGTCTCCCTGGAGGTCCTGCAGGGCGTCCCCCTGAGCCTCTAACACCTCCTCCTCAAGCTCAGAAAATACACCGACACTACCACCCCCTCCTGAAGGATAGGACTCGGGTCATCCGTTTTCCCGGCCCCGGGAAACTGCGAGACAAGGCATCAGCCTTTACATTCTTAGACCCCGGGCGATAAGTGACGACAAAATTAAACCTGGTAAAAAACAACGACCATCGAGCTTGTCTGGAATTCAGACGCTTAGCGGATTCCAAATACAACAGGTTCTTGTGATCAGTAATAACGGTAACCGGGTGGACTGCCCCCTCCAAAAAGTGACGCCATTCTTCAAAAGCTAACTTAATGGCCAAAAGTTCCCTATTGCCGATATCATAATTCCTTTCGGCGGACGACAATTTTTTAGAAAAGAAAGCGCACGGATGCCATTTACCAGGGGACGGACCCTGGGACAATATAGCACCCACCCCTACGTCAGACGCATCCACCTCCACAATGAACGGCTGAGATGCATCTGGTTGGATGAGAACGGGTGCCGAAGCAAAACATTTCTTCAAAGAGGAAAAGGCTTGGCAAGCTTTGTCCGACCATTTAGAAAAAATCCGTCCCTTTTCTTGTCATGTCAGTGAGAGGTTTGACGACAGATGAGAAATTACAAATAAATTTCCGGTAGTAGTTAGCAAAACCCCAAAAAAACGCTGGAGAGCCTTAAGATCCCCTGGCTGATCCCATTCAAGCACTGCTCTCACCTTTTCAGGGTCCATACGGAAACCGGAGGCTGACACCAAAAAACCCAAAAACTGAAGTTCCTGTACGGCAAATACACACTTCTCAGTTTGGCGTATAGTTTAATTGTCTCGCAAGAAACTGCAACACCTGTCTCACATGCTCCTGATGAGACACAAGATCTGGCGAGTAAATTAAAATGTCGTCCAAATATACAACCACAAACAGCCCCACAAGGTGACGAAAAATGTCATTAACAAAATGTTGGAATACTGCTGGTGCAGTAGTCAGACCAAAAGGCAGACTAGGTTCTCATAATGTCCCCCGGCGTGTTAAACGCCGTTTTCCACTCATCCCCCCTCTTTTAAACCTAATCAGATTATACGCCCCCCTGAGATCCAATTTAGAAAACCATTTGGCGCCAACAATTTGATTGAAGAGATCAGGAATAAGAGGGAGTGGATACGGATCTCGAACAGTAATCCGATTAAGTTCGCGGAAATCCAAGCAAGGGCGTAGGCCTCCATTTTTTCTTTTTTCCCACAAAGAAGAACCCCGCGGCTACTGGGGAAGATGAAGGTCTAATATGCCCTTTGGCCAGACTTTCAGAAATATAATCTTTCATAGCCTGCCTCTCAGGACCAGAAAGATTATACAACCTAGCTTTAGGCAACTTAGCATCAGGAAGGAGATTAATAGAGCAGTCATACACGCGATGAGGAGGCAACTCCTGACACCCCTCCTCAGAGAAAACATCCCCAAAATCCTCCAAAAAAGGAGGCAATGTACTAGGCACGACCGCAACTGATGACTTTTGTTCATGCAGTTGCTTTTGCAAAACTCACCCCATTGGCTTATTTCTCTGGACTGCCAATTAATCACAGGGTTATGTTTAACCAACCAAGGAAGTCCCAACACAATGGGAGTAGGTAGACCCTCCAACACATAACAAGATAATTGTTCCCTATGTATTGCCCCCACCCGAAGGTCAATGTTATGAACCTCATGAACAAAGCTACCTTGGCCGAGAGGCCTGGCGTCAATGGAGAATAAGGGATCGGTTTGACCAATACACTCAGATGCATACCCTTTAGCCTGAGCAAACTGAGCGTCAACCAGATTAGCCCCGGAACCACTATCAAGAAGAACAGACAATCTCTCCACTCTCGTACCAACTACCACCTCCATGGTACAAGGAACTGAGAAGAACTGGCGGATTGAAATACATACTCCCAGGTTGTCGTCCACCACACAACCTGGGATTAACAGTTTTTCCGGCGACTTTTGGCTCAACAAGGCACGGGATGGACATTCTCCAACAAAATGTCCCTCTTTCCCGCAGAAAAAACATCTTCTAGTCCCGCGGCATACCGCCAATCCCCTCCTAACGAAATGATGTCCCTCCCAACTGCATAGGCTCATCCGAACAGACAAGGGGAACCTCAACATAAGGACTTTAGTGGTAGGTGGAGAAACAACAGGGAGTGGGGTTACCTCACCCCTCTCCCGAAGCCGTCTATCAGTATGGATAGCTAAGGCCATAGCAGCCTCCAGAGAAGGAGGAGACTCATACTGAGCCAAAACGTCTTTTAATTTATCAGAAAGCCCATGACAAAACTGGCTCCTAAGAGCTGGGTCATTCCACTGAGTATCTGTGGCCCATCTACGAAACTCAGAAGCAAATTCCTCTGCCGACGATCTCCCTGCTGTATCTTACGTAATTTGTCTCAGCAAAAAGAGAAACCCATCTGGTCATCATATACCAATCCCAGGGCAGTAAAAAATTGATCTACAGACAGTAGAGCCGGGGATCCCGGAGGAAGGGAAAATGCCCAGGATTGAGGGTCCCCTTGCAGAAGTGAGATAACAATTCCCACTCTCTGCTCCTCACTCCCTGAAGATCGAGGCCGAAGCCGAAAATACAATTTACATGCCTCCCGGAAGGTGAAAAATTTGTCTCGCCCACCATGAACCTGTCCGGGAGAGCTACTTTAGGTTCAACTCTTTGGTTTCTCCAGGGGAGACAAAACTTTGGACTTAATGTCCGTCAGCTCCATGGATAATCCCTGCAACTGCAGAGCCAGCTGGGCTACTGGATCCATGGTAACTGGAGATAATTTTTATGGCCAGTGAAAATGTCACGCTGTCTAATGATATGTATACAATGTCAGTAAATATTAATACAGGAACA
>JARQOD010011715.1:0-22361 GCA_033576555.1 Oophaga sylvatica
GAGCAATTACAAAATGCATGAGGCGTGCATTTAGGGATGAGGAAATGGAAGTGTTGATGATAGTGCACGCAGATGCCGAGGATGTGGGGCAGGTGTGACTATGAATGTTGCTGGAGCACAAGAAATATGCCCATCCTCAACAGATAGGTTCCTGTCCCACTTTGCAGGGAGACACGGTACACCACTTCTGAAGCTAGAGGTGGTTGGTTGGACAACAGATAATGCTTACAGCCGGCTTGGCAGCACAACACAGTCTTCCACACGGTCCAGTCTCACCAGCCTACAATCTGGATCATTTAATCCTCACCCTGATCATCCTACCTTCCACCATGGTGAGTCACAGGAGACTATTGATCCCACACTAGGACACTCTGAGGAGCTCTTTACAATATCATTTCTTGATTGTGGACTCTCCACCTGCATGCTCCAAGAGGGAAAAGAAGAAATGCTGTTTAGTGATGCACAACCTTTAGAGCAGTCATGGCCACAAGAAAATGACAGTGGGGAACAGCAAATTTGGGATAAGGAGGAAGATGTAGACTGTGAGCCCTCGTGAGCAGGGTCCTCTCTCCTTCTGTACTTGTGTGTCCCTTGTCTTAGATATGTTTATTGTACTTGTCTATATTTCCCCTTTTCACATGTAAAGCACCATCGAATAAATGGCGCTACATAAATGTATAATAATAATAAAAAAGATGATGATGAGACACAGTTGCAGCTAAGACTTGTTGTTAAGTCACGAAGTCAGGAGGACCAGGGTGTGGTGCTGGAAGACAAGTTGGTGGATGACAAAGTCACCAACCCAACTTGGGAAGCTGGCATGCATAGCAAGGCCAGCTGTACTGAGGGGGAGAGAGCTACAGCACCAAAACAGACTGGAAGAGGCAGTGGGATGACCAGGGGGAGAAGGCAGGCAATTGACAGAGCACCGACATTCCTGAATTTCTCCTGCAAAAAGATAGGTGTTCCCCAGTGCTGGACTTTTTAAAGAGAGTTCTGAGACAAACAAAATGGCTATTTGTAACCTGTGTCATGCAAAGATAAACATGGGCGTGACCATTAAGAATCTAACCACCATCAGCACGATCAGGCACATGTCATTTAAGCACTAGTGATGAGCGAGCACTAAAATGCTTGGGTGTTCGTTATTCGGGTTGAGCAAATTGGAATACTCGGGTACTCAACCTGAGCAATAAGCCCAATGTAAGTCTATGGGAAAACCAAGCATTTTTGCAGCGATTCCCCCCGGGGTCCTTTAAAAGTCTAAAAACATCTGAAAATGATGGAAACACAGCTCAAATGACACGGGAACATCATGGGGAATGCCCCTGGAAGCATTTCTAACAACCAGGTCACAGCTGTGAGCAATGTTGTCAGAGTCTTACGCCATGTTTACAGGCTCACCAAAAAACATACAAAAACGAAACTAAAGTGGATTTTCCTGGGAAATATGTCAAGGAACATCCTTTCCAGGCTAATGACTTTAATATAAGGCAAAATAATTAACCCAAAGTAAAAAAGTTCCTCCACCAATTAGTCTATGTTCACACGTTGTTAAGGGCCTGTGGAACGCACCTAATAGATATTAAGGAGAGGTGCGTTCGCAGCCCAGGGTCCAGCGTGCAGGCAGAGCCTGCTGCTAGTAAGATGGCGCAAATAGGCAGTATGAGCAAACTCTGTTATCCCGCAGAGTCGCAGATGTAAAAGCCGTAGCACTATATGGCAGTATGGGCGAACTCTGTTATTCCACAGAGTCGCTAACTAAAATGCTGTAGCTCTATATAGCGATATAAGCGGACTCTGTTAATTCACAGAGCCGCTGTGACAAAACTGTGTCCTGTTAGACTCACAGGGGACACAGATGACTGCTAAGCGGATTGCAGTCTGTGGTCATGTAATCAGAAAACAAGCAATAATCTCCTCACCGGAGTAGCCGGTATTCTAATGGCGTTTTCAGCCGAGCCCTGAACACGTGCATACAAAACTCCTCATCGGAGGTGCCGGTATTCTAGGGACTTATTTCAGCTGGACCTAACCACATGCATACATGACCACACTGGCGCAAGCACGTAACAGATTTGATACTAGCGCGCTGCCGTGCGGTTATGCCACCTTTTTATAGTAGCAGCTACAGGACCTTCGAGAAAAGGACCAATGAGAAACTGTTCCAGAACACAAGCACTTTCAGGACCTTCCTGGCGGACCAATGAGAGTCGCTGCTGTAACCGAGCATGTGACCCCTGATCTCCAAAGGGAGATCTTTCCCTGGGCATGCTCAGATGGAGAAAGCAAGGACTTTGTCCCATGACTGCCTGCTCCAGCACTGGTTATAATAGAGGAACCAGGAGAGGCAGCAACAAGCCTCTGCTCAGCATTAGACCGAGCGAGATGCTGGGACCGACGTCTCTGCTGAGCAGGCTCCATTGCGGCCGGAGATGGATGGGGGACCGCAGTGGGACTGGTACGAGATTCCCCTTGTGCAGCAGCGGGAACATCGATCCCTAACACACGTAGCGTTTTTGATGCGTTTTTCAACCTTACCATTGCTTTCAACCAATACAAATGCATTTACTGTCAAATGTCATTGTAGCATTTAACAACCTTAGCTGGCCATGTGGTGCGTGACACATCATCAGACACATCTTGTTTCATTTATGAAGGAGGAACTCTTAAAGTCACAAAGCCAATTTTTTAGGTGCATCAGTCAGCATTACTATTCTAAAAGGGCCAATATTAAACAATGGGTCTCCTATACTGTTATTGCCTAGGCATTGAGTGGCTGGGCTGCCAAAAATTAGGATGCACCCCAATACCACTATGATGAGACGAACAGGAGGGCCTCATGAAAAAGTGTTCCAATTATAAGAAAATAGGTCTCCGATAGTGTTAGCCTATGCATTAAATACAAGGCCTACCCTGCAGTAAAGTAACAAGCACCCCAATAAGCCTTTGAACCCAGGTACTGGATGGCCACAGGAAAACCAAGTTCACATTATTCTTTTGCCACTGTCATACTGTTAGCTTCTTCACTGAATGCAAGGCACGCCCTGCATCAATTCAAACGCACCCCAAAAAGGCTTTGAAGCGAACTAGTGGATGTACACAGGAAAACCAAGTTTACATTACTCTTTTGCCACTGCCATACTGTTAGCTTCTTCATTGAATGCAAGGCCCGCCCTGCATCAAATTCAAATGCACCCCAAAATGGCTTTGAAGTGACCTAGTGGATGTACACAGGAAAACCAAGTTCACATTACTCTTTTGCCACTGCCATACTGTTAGCTTCTTCATTGAATGCAAGGTCCGTGAAAACCAAGTTCACATTACTCTTTTGCCACTGCCATACTGTTAGTTTATGCATTGAATACAAGGCCCGGCCTACATTAAATTGAAACATACCCCAAAAAGGCTTTGAAGCGACCTAGTGGACGTACACAGAAAAACCAAATTCACAGTACTCTTTTGCCACTGCCATACTGTTAACTTATGCATTGAATGCAAGGCCTCCCCTGCATCAAATTCAGACGCACCCCAAAAAGGCTTTGAACCCACCTACTTGATGGTCACCTGAAAGCATTCTTCCTATTAATTTGTTACTCCCATATTGTTTGGCTACGCAATGAATAGTTGAGCCTGAAAACCTGGCAGTGGACAATTGCAGTGTTGATGCTAAAGACTCAGAGGTGGACAATGGCAGTGTTGATGCTGAAGACCCAGCAGTGGACCATTGCGGTGTTGACGCTAAGGACCCTGCAGTTTAAAATTGCATTGTTGACGCTGAAGAACAGGCAGTGGACAATTGCAGTGTTGATGCTAAGGAACAAGCAGTGGACAATTGCAGTGTTGATGCTAAGGAACAAGCAGTGGACAATTGCAGTGTTGACCCTGAAGACCCAGCCGTGGACCATTGCAGTGTTGACGCTAAAGACCCTGCAATGGAGCATTTCAGTGTTGAGCCTGAAGAACCATCAGTGGATAAGTGCACTGTTGAGGCTTAAGAACCTGCACTGATCAATTGCTGTGGTGAGTATGAAGATCCTGCATTTTAGCATTGCATTGTTGAGGCTGAAGAACTGGCATAGAAGAATTGCATTGTTGAAGAATATTAACAACCAACAAAGTTCACATTATTATGAAGTGGGTCTCCCATACTATTTGCCTATGCATTGAATGGAAGGCCTGCCCCAAATTTGGTCAAACGAAAATACCACTTTGAAGAGACGTGTATGAAGTCCTCCTAAAAAACAGTTTCCATTACAAAGGAGCGGGTCTCTTGTACTTGTAATGGCCATACACTAAGTGCATAGGCCTAAAAACATTTTCCCCTGGAGTGGGGCACATCAACCGACTGTGTAAATATTTGTAGTTACAGACATCCTAAACACCCTTGCAAAACAATGTAGTGCCTTTATCATCACGGAACACGGTCACCCTGGTGTTCTAGTGGTGGTGTCTGAAGAGACGTGGAGTATGGCCTGCGAAAAAGGTCTTCCCAGTTTAAAGGAGTGGGTCTCCTATACTTGTAATGCACATACACTAAGTGAATCAATACCGTCTTTGGAGACAAAGAAGTCTACAAGACAAGAGTGAGAGGGAAAAATAAGGGGGGCGCAGATCTAAAGGGTATGCCACACTAAACAACATCGCTAACGGGATCGCTAAAAAACGTCACTATTTAGTGATCCCGTTAGCGATGTTGTTGTGTGCGGCATCTGCCAGCGACGAGCTTCCTGCTGTGATCTCGCTTGTCGCTGGAATCGTTCCGGACCCTATTTTATCGTCGGCGCTCCCGCTGGGTAAGTATTATCGCTGAGTGTGGCACCTTATTTAGCGATTTAGCGGTACTTTTGTACCGCTAAAGTCGTTAAGGAGATCGCTAACCGCGATAGCGTCCTAACGACATCGCTAAATAAAGCCGCTACTAGCGATATTAAAACGATCCAATTAGTATGCGTCTTTATCGTGATCGCTAGCGGGATAGTTTAGTGTGGCAGTACCTTAAGTGTAGAATTTTAGTATTATCAGATTGAAATAGAAATACTTCTCACCTTTTGGTGTCTTGTTACTCAGCGTGTAACCCTGTGTTTGAGTAATGGAGTAATCGTCTGGATCTGCTGGCCTGCTGCTCAAACCAGGTGGAGCGAACTACCTTGTAGGAGATTCGTCAGCGAGTGCAGAAAAAAAAAATTTCCAGTTTGTCCAGGAGCGCTTCTGCGGAAGCGCTCCTGGACAAACTGGGAATTTTTTTTTTCTGCACATACACTAAGTGCATAGGCTTAAAAACATTTTCCCCTGGGGTGGGGCACATCAACCGACTGTAAATATTTATAGTTACGGACATCCTAAACACCCTTGCAAAACAATGTAGTGGCTGTTTCATCACATAACACATTCACCCTGATGTTCTAGTGGTGGTGTCTGAAGTGACGTGGAGTATGGCCTGCGAAAAAGGTCTTCCCAGTTTAAAGGAGCGGGTCTCCTATACTGGTAATGGCCGCACACTAAGTGCATAGGCAATCGCTATATGGTCGCTAGTTAGCTTCCAAACACAAAGATCTCATCAAAGATCAGCGATCTGTATAACGACCTCTGCGGTCGTTCAGAAAACCTAGTCCCGCCTGCGCCGCTGGTGAAGTCGTTCATAAAGGGTGTCACACTCAGTGATTCAGGCTCACCAGCGGGACACCAACGACCAAAAAACCGCTCAGAACGTTAATGAACGATCAGCGACATCGCACCGGGGGCCACATCGCCGCTACAAGTCACACACAGCGACGTCGCTAACAAGGTCGTTGCTGCATCATAAAATCGCTGATGCTTTATCGATCTCGCTAGCGATCTCATTTAGTGTGACAGTACCTTAAGTGCATAGGCTTAAAAATATTTTCCCCTGGGGTGGGGCACATCAACCAACTGTGTAAATATTTGTAGTTACAGACATCCTAAACAGCCTTGCAAAACAATGTAGTGGCTGTTTCATCACGGAACACGGTCACCCTGGTGATCTAGGGGTGGTGTAGGAAGAGACGTGGAGTATGGCCTGCGAAAAAGGTCTTCCCAGTTTAAAGGAGCGGGTATACTATACTTTTAATGCACATGCACTAAGTGCATAGGCTGAAAAACATTTTCCCCTGGTGGGTGACACCTCAACATAGAGTGTAAACATTTTTTGAATTGGCATCAAAACACCCTTGAAAAAATTAATACTGGCTGTTGCATCACAGACCACGGTCACCCGCATGTTCTAGTTGTGGTGGATGATGAGAATGAGGAGAAAGAGGGTAACAATAACACACCAAATAGCAAAAGTCAGGAAGCATATAACCATGTGTGGGTGTGAAGAGGTGCATGGAAATACACCTCCCCAAAAAATATACTGTATGTTTCACTGTTATGTTTCACTGTTCTCATTCGGTGGTGTACAGAAGTTTGCCCCAATCCATGCCTTGTTCATTTTTATAAGTCAGCCTGTCAGCATTTTTTGTTGACAGGCGGATGCGCTTATCAGTTATTATTCCACCAGCAGCACTAACAATCCGCTCTGACAAAATGCTATTGGCAGGGCAGGCCAGGACCTACAAGGCGTAGAGAGCCAGTTCATGCCACATGTCCAGCTTGGATACCCAATAATTAAAAGGCACAGAGGAATCTCGGAGGACGTTGGTACGGTCAGAAAGGTACTCCTTCAACATCTTCCCAAACTTTCCAGGCCTTGTGAGACTACCCTGTTTCTCTGTGCCTGGGCGATGGGAGGGTCTGAGAAAAGTGTCCCAGTACTTTGCCAGTGTTCCCTGCCTCTGCAGGATTGTAGTTGGGTCTCTCTTACCTCTACTCCTTAGTTGGCCAATGAACTGTGACCTCTGCCGCCATCGTTTTCAGATGGGAATTTTTTCAGTAATTCCACAACAATGGCCCTCTGGTACTGCATCGTTTTAATACACCTATCTGACTCTGGAATAAGAGATTGAAAGTTCTCCTTGTAGCATGGGTCTAGAAGTGTCACCAACCAGTACTGAATGTCCGTAAAAATGTTGATAATGCAAGGGTCAGAGAGAAAGGCAGCGCAACATAAAGTCTGCCCTGCGTGCCAGACTGATAACTGGCATGCCTTCCGTGTCCTCACCAACAAGACAACTGACCATGCTGTCCTCCTCCTCCTCCCTGTCCTCAGGCCATCCACGCTGAACAGACGGTATGATAGTTGTGCTTGTAGTACCGTCTATAGCGCAGGAAAGTAGCTCCTGTTCTTCCTCCTCCTCCTCTTCCTCATTGTCAAACAATCCATGCTGGGATGACATGAGGCTGGGCTGTGTGTAATCAACCTATATGGTTCCTTGCTCCATCTCATCGTGTTCCACCTGCAATGCATCCTCTTTGATTGTGAGCAGAGAGCTTTTCAGAATACAGAGAAGCGGGATGGTGATGCTAGTTATAGCATCATCGCCGCTCACCATCTTGGTGGACTCCTCAAAGTTTTGTAGGATGGTACAGCCATGGCCAAAAGTTTTGAGAATGACACAAATATTAATTTTTACAAAGTCTACTGCTTCACTTTTTCTAATGGCAATTTGCATATACTCCAGAATGTTATAAAGAGTGATGAGCTAACAGCAATTACTTGCAAAGTCAATATTTGGCTAGAAAATGAACTTTATCCCCCAAAACACATTTCAACATCATTGCAGCCTGCCTTAAAAGGACCAGCTAACCTCTTTTCAGTGATTGCTCCATTAACACAGGACATGGCTGGAGACCAATCTGTCATGATTAAGTAAGAATGACACCACTGGACACTTTAAAAGGAGGCTGGTGCTTGGCATCATTGTTTCTCTTCTGTTAACCATGGTTATCTCTAAAGAAACACGTGCAGTCATCATTGCAATGCACAAAAATGGCCTAACAGGGAAGAGTATCGCAGCTAGAAAGATTGCACCTCAGTCAACAATCTATCGCATCATCAAGAACTTCAAGGAGAGAGGTTCCATTGTAGCCAAAAAGGCTTCAGGGCGCCCAAGAAAGACCAGCAAGCGCCAGGACTGTCTCTTAAAAGTGTTTCAGCTGCGGGATCGGGCTACCAGCAGTGCAGAGCTTGCTCAGGAATGGCAGCAGGCAGGTGTGAGTGCATCTGCACGCACTGTGAGGCGGAGACTCTTGGAGCAAGGCCTGGTCTCAAGGAGGGCAGCAAACAAGCCACTTCTCTCCAGAAAAAACATCATGGACAGACTGATATTCTGCAAAAGGTACAGGCAGTGGACTGCTGAGGACTGGGGTAAAGTTATTTTCTCTGATGAATCCCCTTTTCGATTGTTTGGGACATCAGGAAAACGCCTCATTCGGAGAAGACAAGGTGAGCGCTACCACCAGTCTTGTCTCATGCCAACTGTTAAGCATCCTGAAACCATTCATGTGTGGGGTTGCTTCTCAGCCAAGGGAATCGGCTCTCTCACAGTCTTGCCTAAAAACACAGCCATGAATAAAGAATGGTACCAGAATGTCCTCCAAGAGCAACTTCTCCCAACCCTCCAAGAGCAGTTTGGCGATCAACAATGCCTTTTCCAGCATGATGGAGCACCTTGCCATAAAGCAAAGGTGATGACTAAATGG
The DNA here is from genome assembly GCA_033576555.1 of Oophaga sylvatica. Taxonomy (NCBI): domain Eukaryota; kingdom Metazoa; phylum Chordata; class Amphibia; order Anura; family Dendrobatidae; genus Oophaga; species Oophaga sylvatica. The sequence continues at coordinate 8,605 of JARQOD010011715.1, forward strand.
CTCAGGGAACAAAACATAGAGATTTTGGGTCCATGGCCTGGAAACTCCCCAGATCTTAATCCCATTGAGAACTTGTGGTCAATCATCAAGAGACGGGTGGACAAACAAAAACCTAAAAATTCTGACAAAATGAAAGCATTGATTGTGCAAGAATGGACTGCTATCAGTCAGGATTTGGTCAAGAAGTTGATTGAGAGCATGCCAGGGAGAATTGCAGAGGTCCTGAAGAAGAAGGGTCAACACTGCAAATATTGACTTGCTGCATTAACTCATTCTAACTGTCAATATAAGCTTTTGTTACTCATATGTTTGCAATTATTATATTTCTGTCTGTGATAAAAACATCTGTCAAACACACATAAAAACCAGAGGGCAGCAGATCATGTGAAAATATAATATTTGTGTCATTCTCAAAACTTTTGGCCATGATTGTACATATGTCTGACATCCATGTCCACTCCTGAGGTCTTATGTGTGGATTCTGAAGTGAATACTGTTGCCCTGGTTGATGCTGGTACTCAACAACGGCCCTCTTCTCACAAATATTTTCCAGCATATGCAGTGTAGCATTCCAACGCGTCGGGACATCACGCCAGACGGTGAACCATAAGCTGCAAACGCTGCTGTAGCACGGCAAGGATGGCTAAAGCTGTGGCTGACTTTCTAAAATGTGGACACAGGCGGCGTACTTTCACAAGCATATCTGGCAGCTCCGGGTAGGTTTTGAGAAACCGCTGAACCACGAGGTTAAGCACATGGGTCAGGCATGGTACATGTGTGAGTTCGCCTCAGAGCTGCCACTGGGTTACGGCCATTGTCACACACCACTATGCCTGGCTGTAGGTTCAGCGGTGTCAGCCACATATCTGCCTGCTCTTTCAGAGCTGTCTACAACTCTTTAGCATTGTGAGGTTTGTCACCTAAGCATATTAGCTTCAGCACAGCCTGTTGCTGCTTGGCTGAGGCAGTGCTGCAGTGCTTCCAGCTTGCGACTGATGTAGTTATTTCAAAGATGCAGACTGGAGAGGAGGATGACGTGCAGGAGCTGTAGACTGTGGGGAAAACCCTGATTGATCGAGGGCCCGCAATCCTCGGCATTGGTAGGACATGTTCCATCCCAAGGTCAGACTGGATACCGACTTCCACTATGTTAACCTAATGTGCCGTCAGTGAGATGTACCGTCCTTGCCAAGAACCACTTGTCCACGCGTCCGTGGTTAAGTGTACTTTCCCTGCAACTGTACTGCACTATTGAGGGCATGGGTAATCTTGTGGAACACTTGCTTGTGTAATGCTGGGACAGCACACCGGGAAAAATAGTGGCGACTGGGGACAGAGTACCTTGGGACGGCCACCCCATCAAGTTGCGGAAAGTTTCGGTCTCCACAAGCCTAAAAAGCAACATTTTGTGCACAAGCTGACGAGAAATGTGTGAATTTAGTACTGTGGCCTGTGGGGCATTGGCTGCGTATTTCCGCTTTCGTTCCAATGACTGGGGTGTGGACAACTGAAGGCTGCACTGGGTCAAGGACGTGGACGTGCTTGCTGATGGTGGTAGTTGAGTGTGTGCAATGACAGATACAGGGCAGGAGGCATCTTCGCAGACACCATGGACAGGGGATTGGCTTCGACGCACAACAGCGGAAGGAGCTGTGGTATCACCCGCAGACACTGCTCCTGGACTCTGGGGTTCAGCCCACACAGTTGGGTGCTTCGCTGCCATGTGCCTGATCATGCTGGTGGTGGTTAGGCTGGTAGTTTTGCTAACTCTGCTGATGCAGGCATGGCAGATGGTGCAAATGGCCTGTTTGGGGTTATCGGCAGAGTCTTTAAAAAACAACCAGACTCGGAAAGACCGAACAGTTGTAATGACAACTTCCGTCATGTTGGTGTTACGAGGAACGGTTGCCCGCCTTCTGTCTGCGGCCTCCACAGTGTTTCTTCCTGCCTGTTGTGGTGCTACGCCTCCCTCCCCTGTGTGCTGCTATCCTCGCTCTGCATGTCTTTCTGCCAGGTTGGGTCAGTTATTATATCATCCACCACCTCTGTTTCCACTTCTGTACCCTGGTACTCCTCCTGACTTTCTGGCAATTGTGTCTCATCATCGTCTACTTCTTGTGACACATTCCCACCGTCTCCTTCGTGTGAACGTGGCTGCTCAAATATTTGGGCGAGAGGCCAGAATCTTTAAATGGACAATTGAACAGCTCTTCGGAGTGTCCAAGTGTGGGATCAGTTGTCTGCGGGCACTCGGCTTGAGAGGTGGAAGGAGGATCAGGGTGAGGAATATCCAGTCCAGACTCATGTTGTCATGGAAATATATATGTATTCCACGTATTCAATGTATATTCATATATATGCCTTCACAGTTAGATAGATCTCACTTGCTAAAAATCCTGTGTTCACACATATCTATGCAAAAGCTGATGCTAGCTATAATCAGTCGTTTAAGACGACACTGGCCTTCATAAGTCAGGCTATAGCTCATAGGGACTTTTTACACAAGGACACAGAAACTGGAAACAAGAACAGAAAGTCTTAATAGATATCTATTGTTTTCTTTTCACGCAGAAAAGCTGGGGCAAAGAACAAATAAACAATAAATCTGCAACTTCAGCCCTTTTATCATAATTATCATACTTACACTAGAACAGCCAACCCCCTTTTTGTAAACGTATAAAACCTTGAATGAATAATAAACTGGTGGTCTTGACGAACTGTTATACTGACACTTCCGTGTGGACAGTCTTCATTTCGTTCTGAGCGCTCAAAAAGACAATTAGGATAAAATTGGGAGCAGCAACAGCAAACACTGAAGGATAGATTTATCCTAATTAAATTTCCATAACAATGTCTACTCAGACTTGACCGTGTGGAAGACAGGGTGCTAGTGGTGGTGGCAAAGTGGCTGGAAGTATTATCGGCCATCCAACCAACTACCTTTTCACGCTGCTCTGGTGTCAAGAGTGGTCTTCTGCCGTCCCCTATGAATTTTGACAGGAATCTGTTGCGATAAGATGTGGGTGTTTGTTGTTGCACAATTGCAGCTTGCCCTCTGCCTCTGCATGCACCATCACCATCACGTCCAGTTCCCCTTCCCTTGCCACGCGCCTTTCCCATTTTAAATGGAATACAATATTTTCAACGTTCAGTAAAAAAGTCACAATTTGGAGCAAAATTAGATGTGATCCGTGTGCGGGAAAAACACACTTTCAAATATCTGGAATGTACTTTATTTGTTTAACAAACTGCTGTCACTGTCAATAACTGTGGTAAAATGAGGAAAAAACTGAAATGTAGCCCTGAAATGCCACAATTTTTAGCACACAGAGAGATAGGAGTCTGACACAGATACCACATTGGTCAGTATGTAGCCTGTATTTTTTTATTTTATACCCCAAAATATTGTACAGAACTAGGGTAACAGACCGCAAATACAGTGGAATGTAGGCCTGAATTGCCACAATTTGTAGGTCACAAATAGCTAAGCCGTCTAACAGCGATACCACACTGTTCAATATGTGGCCTGTATTTTTTAAATTTTTACCCATAAATAGTGTTTATAGCTACGGTAACACACACAGCAAAAAAAGGTGAAGGGAAGCCTCAAAAGCACACTTTGTAGCCCTCAGATACATGAGGCGTGTCACAGACATACCGGACTGTTCAATATGTGGCCGTTATTTTTGTATTTATTACCCCAAAATAGTGTATACTAGACCTAGGGTAGCAGACAGCAAAAAAAGTGCAAGGTAGGCCTGAGAAGCAACTATTTGTAGAGCACTGATACACCAAGCGTCTGACGGAGATAACAGACTCTTCAATAACTCTTTAACCCCTCTCTGCCATCAGACGTACTATTCCGTCCATGTGACCCTGGACCTAATTCCCATGGACGGAATAGTACGTCATGGGCGATCAGCTGCGCTCCCGGGGGGAGCGTAGCTGATCGCCGCCGGGTGTCAGCTGTATATCACAGCTGACACCCAGCACTATGTGTCAGGAGCAGTCACGGACCGCTCCCGGCACATTAACCCCTGGCACACCGCGATCAAACATGATCGCGGTGTGCCCGGGACACAGGGGAGGATCGCGCAGGGTGGGGGCTCCCTGTGCGCCCCCTGAGACCCTCAGAGCAGCGCGATGTGTCGCGCTGTTCCGAGGGTCCGTCCTCCCTCCAGGTCCCCGGATCCAAGATGGCGCCGGGGTCCTGCAGGGAGGCGGCTTCCTCAGTGCCTGCTGAGAGCAGGCGCAGAGAAAGCCTGCAGGGATGCCAGAGCGATCGCTGGTGTGACAGAGTGATGTGCACACTGTCACACCAGCGATCTGATAAAATACTGTGATGTCCCACCCTGGGACAAAGTAAAAAAGTAAAAAAAATAAAAATAAAAAGTGGTAAAAAAAATCATAAAAAAAAAAAAAATATTCCCCAATAAATTCACTTCTTCCTGTAAATAAAAAAAACAAACAATAAAAGTACACATATTTGGTATCGCCGCGTCCGTAACGACCCCCCCTATAAAACTGTCCCAGTAGTTAACCCCTTTAGTGAACCCCTTAAAAAAAAAAAAAAAAACTAAGCAAAAAATCAATGCTTTATCATCATATCGCCGAACAAAAAGTGGAATAACATGCGATCAGAAAGACAGATATAAATAAACATGGTACCACTGAAAACATCATCTTGTCCCACAAAAAATGAGCCATCATACAGCATCATCAGCGAAAAAATAAAAAAGTTATAGCTCGCAGAATAAAGCAATGCAAAAATAATGATTTTTTATATAAAATTGTTTTTATTCTATAAAAGCGCCAAAACATAAAAAAATGATATAAATGAGGTATCGCCATAATCGTACTGACCCGAAGAATAAAACTGCTTTATCAATTTTACCACACGCGGAACGGTATAAACGCCTCCCCCAAAAGAAATTCATGAATTGCTGATTTTTGTTCATTCTAACCTCCCAAAAATCGAAATAAAAAGCGATCAAAAATGTCACATGCTCAAAAATGATACCAATAAAAACGTCACCTCATCCCGCAAAAAATAAGACCTCATATGACTCTGTGGGCCAAAATATACAAAAATTATAGCTCTCAAAATGTGGTGATGCAAAAAACTACTTTTTGCAATAAAAAGCGTCTTTTAGCGTGACAGCTGCCAATCAAAAAAACCCGCTATAAATAGTAAATCAAACCCCCCTTTATCACCTCCTTAGTTAGGGAAAAATAACAAAATTAAAAACATTTATTTATTTCCATTTTCTCATTAGGGTTAGGGTTGCGGCTAAAGTTAGGGTAAGGATTGGCGCTAAAGTTAGTATTAGGGTTATGGTTGGCATTAGGGTTAGGGGTGTGTTAGGGTTAGGTTTGTGGTTAGGGTTGGGACTAGGGTTAGGGGTGTGTTGGGGTTAGGGTTGGAGTAAGAATTGGGGGGTTTCTGCTGTTTAGGCACATCAGGGGCTCTCCAAATGTGACATTGCGTCTGATCTCAATTCCAGCCAATTCTGCGTTGAAAAAGTCAAACGGTGCTCCTTCACTTCTGAGCTCTGCCATGCGCCCAAACAGTAGTTTACCCCTGCATATGGGGTATTAGCGTACTCTGGACCACAAGAGTTATTGTGCAATTTGTCCTATTTCTTCTGTTACCCTTGGGAAAATAAAAAACTGGGGGGCGACAAAATCATTTTTGTAAAAAAAAAATGATTTTTTTGTTTTTACGGCTGTATGTTATAAATTTTCTGTGAAGCACTTGGGGCTTCATAGCGCTCACCACACTTCTAGATAAGTTCCTTGTGGGGTCTATTTTCCAAAATGGGGTCACTTGTGGGGGGTTTCCACTGTTTAGGCGCATCAGGGGCTCTCCAAATGCGACATGACGCCCCCAGACCATTCCATCAATGTCTGCAATCCAAAACGTCACTACTTCCCTTCCGAGCCCAGACATGCACCCATACAGTCGTTTTCTCACACATGTTGGGTATCAGCGTACTCAGACAAATTGGACAACAACTTTTGGGGTCCAATTTCTCCTGTTACCCTTGTGAAAATAAAATATTGGGGGCGAAAAAATCATTTTTGTAAAAAAAAAAGATTTTTTATTTTTACAGCTGTACGTTATAAACTTCTGTGAAGCACTTCGGGGTTCAAAGTGCTCAACATACATCTAGATAAGTTCCTTGTGGGGTCTATTTTCCAAAATGGGGTCACTAGTGGGGGGTTTCCACTGTTTAGGCGCATCAGGGGCTCTCCAAATGCGACATGACGCCCCCAGACCATTCCATCAAAGTCTGCAATCCAAAACGTCACTACTTCCCTTCCGAGCCCAGACGTGCACCCATACAGTCGTTTTCTCACACATGTTGGGTATCAGCGTACTCAGGACAAATTGGACAACAACTTTTGGGGTCCAATTTCTCCTGTTACCCTTGTGAAAATAAAATATTGGGGGCGAAAAAATCATTTTTGTAAAAAAAAAAAAAGATTTTTTATTTTACGGCTGTACGTTATAAACTTCTGTGAAGCACTTTGGGGTTCAAAGTGCTCACCACACATCTAGATAAGTTCCTTGAGGGGTCTAGTTTCCAAAATGGTGTCATTTATTGGGGGTTTCCACTGTTTAGGCAGATCAGGAGCTCTCCAAACACGACATGGCATCCAGCCAATTTTGCGTTGAAAAAGTCAAACGGTGCTCCTTCCCTTCCAAACTCTGCTATGCACCCAAACAGTGGTTTACCCCCACATATGGGGTATCAGCGTACTCAGGACAAATTGCACAATAACTTTTGGAGTCTTGTTACCCTTGAGAAAATAAAATTGGGGTGAAAAGATCAATTTTGTGGAAAAAATATGATTTTTTAATTTTACGGCTCTACGTTATAAACTTGTGTGAAGCACTTGGGGGTTCAAATTGCTCACCAAAGATCTAGATAAGTTCCTTAGGGGGTCTAGTTTCCCAAATGGGGTCACTTGTGGGGGGTTTCCACTGTTTAGGCACATCAGGGACTCTCCAAATGCAACATGGCGTCCAATCTTAATTCCAGCCAATTTTGGTTGGAAACAGTCAAATGGTGCTCCTTCCATTCCGAGCTCTGCCATGCGCCCAAACAGTGGTTCCCCCCACATATGGGGTATCAGCGTACTCAGGACAAATTGGACAACAACTTTTGAGGTCCGATTTCTCCTGTTACCTATGGGAAAATAAAAAATTAGTGACTAAAAATAATTTTTGTGGGAAAAAAAATAGGATTTTTTATTTTCATGCCCGGGCATTATAAACTTGTGTGAAGCACTTGGGGGTTCAAAGTGCTCACCAAAGATCTAGATAAGTTCCTTAGGGGTCTAGCTTCCAAAATGGGGTCACTTGTGGGGGGTTTCCACTGTTTAGGCTCATCTGGGGCACTACAAACGGAACATGACCCCCATCAATGTTTGTATTCCAAAACGTTACTGCTTCCTTTCCAAGCCCTGCCGTGCGCCCAAACAGTTCCCCCCCTCACATATGGGGTATCAGCGTACTCAGGACAAATTGGACAGCAACTTTTGGGGTCCAATTTCCTTGGGAAAAATCATAAATTTGGGACTAAAGAATCATTTTTGTGGAAAATTGTTTTTTTTTTTTTTCACACCCAGGCATTATAAACTTTTGTGAAACACTTTGGGGTTCAAAGTGCTCACAACAGATCTAGATAAGTTCCTTAGGGGGTCTAGTTTCCAAAATGGTGTCACTTGTGGGGGGGTTTCCACTGTTTAGGCGCATCAGTGGCTCTCCAAACACGACATGGCGTCCAATCTCAACTCTAGCCAATTTTAGTTTGAAAAAGTCAAACGGCGCTCCTTCCCTTACGAGCTCTGCCGTGTGCCCAAACAGTGGTTTTCCCCCACATATAGGGTATTGGCGTACTCAGGAGAAATTGCACAACAACTTTATCTTCCCATTTTCTCCTTTTACCCTTGTCAAAATAAAAAAAAGTTTGTAAAAGATCATTTTTGTGGCTAAAAAGTTAAATATTAATTTTTTTCTTCCATGTTGCTTCAGCTCCTGTGAAGCACCTGAAGGGTTATTAAACTTCTTGAATGTGGTTTTGAGTACCTTGAAGGGTGCAGTTTTTAGAATGGTGTCACTTTTTGGTATTTTCTGCTATGTAGACCCGTCAAAGTGACTTCAAATGTGAGGTGGTCCCTAAAAAAATGGCTTTGTAAATTTTGTTGTAAAAATGAGAAATCACTGGTCAACTTTTAACCCTTATAATTTCCTAACAAAAAAAAATTTTGGTTCCAAAATTGTGCTGATGTAAAGTAGACATGTGGGAAATGTTATTTCTTAACTATTTTGTGTGACATATTTCTTTGTTTTAAGGGAAAAAAAATTCAAAGTTTGAAAATTGCAAAATTTTCAAAATTTTCGCCATATTTGTGTTTTTTTTCAAAAATAAACGCAAGTTATATCGAAGAAATTATACTTCTAACGTGAAGTACAATATGTCACGAGAAAACATTCTCAGAATCATGAAGATCCGTTGAAGCGTTCCAGAGTTATAACCTCATAAAGAGACAGTGGTCAGAATTGTAAAAATTGGCCCGGTCATTAACGTGCAAACCACCCTTGGGGGTGAAGGGGTTAATTTTTCCCCCAAAAAAATAGTGTATACACCTAGGATAACAGACAGCAAAAACAGTGGAATATAGGCCGGAAATGCCACAATTTGTAGACCACAGATAGATCTGGCATCTGACGGAGATAGAACACTGTTAAATATGTAGACTGGATTTTTTTTTGGACCACCAAAATTGTGTAAATAACTAGGCTACAACACTAAAAAAAAAAAATTGTTGGAGTACTAAAATTGTAAAATAGTTATAACAATGATATGCGATGCGTGTGACGTAAAAAACACAGTGATAAATATAAGAACTGTAGATAAATATTTTTTGGCATCTAAAGATTTTTTGGTCAGCAAAATGGTGTCCAAAAATGTTGTAAGACACTCCAAAAAAAACCCAAACTTTTCTGCGCACTCAGTTCTGATGCCTGGATAAAAAAAAGCTGTTTTAAATTGACAGATTTTCACACTGTTGTTTTAAATTGACCTGACTGTAGTCTGCAGTGTGACAAAGCAAATAAATGTAGAAAAAAAATTGGGGCTCTGGATTGCTTTGTAATAAAATTAGCAGGATTCAGGTGCAAAAAAAAAAAAATAATCCTAGCCACGGATACCGGCAGCTAGGTATATATATATATATATATATATATATATATATATATATATATTTCATAGTCAGCACCGGACAGTAATGCACCCTTTTGAAGTATGCAGTCAGATCTATATACTCACATGCCTTCATGCCTTGCACTGATGTGGATATGCGCACATAGACTCCACAGCCTACCTAGCTCTGCAATCTATATACCCCCTAATTAGCCCTTAAAAGGACTGTTGGTTTAACTGGATTTGTGGATTGAACAATGGTAGACCCACACTAACTAATAAAAGCACAAATCTCTCCCTATCTCAGCAGCAGCTCTCCCTACACTGTCTGAATCCAGAGCTGAATGCTTCGAGCAGTGTCCGGTCTCTTATAGACCTGATGACGCTGTGCGGCCACTCAATCACAGTAATACCACAAAAAAGATGGCTGCGGCATTACAGTGCATGGCAGACAATCCCTGCATGTTCATTGGTGCCAAAAGAGTACCAAAATTGCAGGGCGGAGACCTGAACTCCCGCCGAATAATCCTGGAAATATTTGGTGATCGCTGAGTACACCACATACAGTGATACTCGGGCGAGTAACGAGTAGTGGCGAACACATTTGCTCATCACTACTAAGCACCCAACTCGGTGGACCGGATACCTGGGTCCATGATTGGTGCGAGTGGGTGACACCACTGCCTCTTTCTCTACTCTAGGTGCTTCCCAATTCCCTGTCCAAAACACTGGTGCAGGTGCCTCCTGCTCTGTACCTATCCTTGCACATTCTTACTTACCATCATCAGGCACTTCTAAATCCTTATCCCAGGGTTCAGCTATCCCTACTTAAGGCCTTGGAACAAAAATGAAAGTTACCAACCACACACCCACAGGCCCAAATGCTAAATAGGCACATTTCCAGGCTGCTTGTCATGGAAATGTTGACATTTAGGCTGGTAGACAAGGCGGATTTTCATCTACTCATGGCGGCAGCTGTCCCTCGGTACTCTGTCCCCAGCTGCCACTTCTTCTGCTCTTTGGGGTACCCACCTTGTACCAGCATGTGTCCAGGAACATCACCTGTCCCCGTACCAACACATTTACTGCCATTGTCCACTTAATGACCAACATGTGGATAATCAATTGTGGCCAGGGATGCTACATTTCCCCGATGGCACACTGGGTGAACATTGTGGAGGTTGGGGCTATGTCACACCCTGGCACAGCACATGTGCTCCAGACTCCAAATATTTTCTACTTTGATTAGGGTTTCCTCCACCTCCTACAGAAGTTCCTGTACTCCCTCCTGCTCCTCCTCCTCCTCCATCTCTGATGTAGCATGTGATGGTGGGATATGGGTCAGTGAATAATGCTGTTTCCTAATATGATAATTAACCCCTCTCTGACATTAGACGTACTATCCCGTCCATAAAACCCGTGCCATTCTGACCATGGACGGGATAGTACGTCATAGGCGATTAGCTGCGCTCCCGGAGAGAGCGCAGCTAATCGCCGCCGGGTGTCAGCTGATTATCACAGCTGACACCCGTGACTGTGTGTCAGGAGCGGTCACGGACCGCTCCCGGCACATTAACCCCTTGCACACCGCGATCAAACATGATCGCGGTGTGCTGGGGGCACAGGGGAGGATCGCGCAGGGTGGGGGCTCCCTGCGCGCCCCCCTGAGACCCTCAGAGCAGCGCGATGTGATCGCGCTGCTCTGAGGGCTTCCTCCCTCCCAGGACCCGGATCCAAGATGGCGCTGGGGTCTGGAGGGAGGCGGCTTCCTCAGTGCCTGCCGAGAGCAGGCATGAGGAAGCGTCCTGCACTGCCTGTCACATCGCTGGTGTGACAGAGTGCTGTGCACACTGTCACACCAGCGATCTGATGAAATACAGTGATGTCCCACCCTGGGACAAAGTAAAAAAGTAAAAAAAAGTAAAAATAAACATGTGTAAAAAAAAATCCAAAAAAAAAAAAAAATATTCCCCAATAAATTCATTACTTATTGTAAATAAAAAAAATAAAACAATAAAAGTACACATATATGGTATCGCCGCGTCCGTAACGACCCCCCTATAAAACTGTCCCACTAGTTAACCCCTTTTGTGAACCCCTTAAAAAATAAAAAATAAAAACGAAGCAAAAAATCAGTGCTTTATCATCATACCGCTGAACAAAAAGTGGAATAAAACGCGATCAAAAAGACAGATATAAATAAACATGGTACCGCTGAAAACGTCATCTTGTCCCGCAAAAAACGAGCCTCACACAGCATGATCAGCAAAAAATAAAAAAAGTTATAGCTCGCAGAATAAAGCGATGCAAAAATAATTATTTTTTATATAAAATTGTTTTTATTCTATAAAAGCGCCAAAACATAAAAAAATTATATAAATGAGGTATTGCCATAATCGTACTGACCCGAAGAATAAAACTGCTTTATCGATTTTACCACACGCGGAACAATAAAAACGCCTCACCCAAAAGAAATTCATGAATTGCTGATTTTTGTTCATTCTAACCTCCCAAAAATCGAAATAAAAAGCGATCAAAAAATGTCACGTGCTCAAAAATGGTACCAATAAAAGCGTCACCTCGTTCCGCAAAAATTAAGACCTCACATGACTCTGTGGGCCAAAATATGCAAAAATTATAGCTCTCAAAATGTGGCGATGCAAAAAACTACTTTTTGCAATAAAAAGCGTCTTTTAGCGTGACAGCTGCCAATCATAAAAACCGCTATAAATAGTAAATCAAACCCCCCTTTATCACCCCCTTAGTTAGGGAAAAATAATAAAATAAAAAAAATGTATTTATTTCCATTTTCCCATTAGGGTTAGGGTTAGGGTTTCGGCTAAAGTTAGGGTTAGGGTTGGCGCTAAAGTTAGGATTAGGGTTAGAGTTAGGATTAGGGTTAGGGTTGGGATTAGGGTTGGGACTAGAGTTAGGGGTGTGTTGGGGTTAGGGTTGGAGTTAGAATTGGGGGGTTTCCGCTGTTTAGGCACATCAGGGGCTCTCCAAATGTGACATGGCGTCTGATCTCCATTCCAGCCAATTCTGCGTTGAAAAAGTCAAACGGTGTTCCTTCACTTCTGAGCTCTGCCATGCGTCCAAACAGTAGTTTATCCCCACATATGGGGTATCAGCGTACTCTGGACCCCAAGAGTTATTGTGAAATTTGTCCTATTTCTTCTGTTACCCTTGGGAAAATAAAAAACTGGGGGCGAAAATATTATTTTTGTAAAAAAAATAAGATTTTTTTGTTTTTACGGCTGTACATTATAAACTTCTGTGAAGCACTTGGGGCTTCATAGCGCTCACCACACATCTAAATAAGTTCCTTGTGGGGTCTATTTTCCAAAATGGGGTCACTTGTTGGGGATTTCCACTGTTTAGGCGCATCAGGGGCTCTCCAAATGCGACATGACGCCCCCAGACCATTCCATCAAAGTCTGCAATCCAAAACGTCACTACTTCCCTTTCCGAGCCCTGACATGCGCCCATACAGTAGTTTTCTCCCACATATTGGGTATCAGCGTACTCAGGACAAATTGGACAACAACTTTTGGGGTCCAATTTCTCCTGTTGCTCTTGTGAAAATAAAATATTGGGGGCGAAAAAATCATTTTTGTAAAAAAAAAAAGGATTTTTTATTTTTACGGCTGTGCGTTATAAACTTCTGTGAAGCACTTCGGGGTTCAAAGTGCTCACCACACATCTAGGTAAGTTCCTTGTGAGGTCTATTTTCCAAAATGGGTTCACTTGTGGGGGGTTTCCACTGTTTAGGCGCATCAGGGGCTCTCCAAATGCGACATGACGCCCCCAGACCATTCCATCAAAGTCTGCAATCCAAAACGTCACTACTTCCCTTTCCGAGCCCTGACATGCGCCCATACAGTAGTTTTCTCCCACATATTGGGTATCAGCGTACTCAGGACAAATTGGACAACAACTTTTGGGGTCCAATTTCTCCTGTTACCCTTGTGAAAATAAAATATTGGGGGCGAAAAAATCATTTTTGTAAAAAAAAAAAGGATTTTTTATTTTTACGGCTGTGCGTTATAAACTTCTGTGAAGCACTTCGGGGTTCAAAGTGCTCACCACACATCTAGATAAGTTCCTTGTGGGGTCTATTTTCCAAAATGGGGTCACTTGTGGGGGGTTTCCACTGTTTAGGCGTATCAGGGGCTCTCCAAATGCGACATGACGCCCCCAGACCATTCCATCAAAGTCTGCAATCCAAAACGTCACTACTTCCCTTCCGAGCCCTGACGTGCACCCATACAGTAGTTTTCTCCTACATATTGGGTATCAGCGTACTCAGGACAAATTGGACAACAACTTTTGGGTTCCAATTTCTTCTGTTACCCTTGTGAAAATAAAATATTGGGGGCGAAAAAATCATTTTTGTAAAAAAAAAAAAAGGATTTTTTATTTTAAGGCTGTACGTTATAAACTTTAGTGAAACACCTGGGGGTTCAAAGTTCTCACCACACATCTAGATAAGTTCCTTAGGGGTCTAGTTTCCAAAATGGTGTCATTTGTGGGGGTTTCCACTGT
>JARQOD010011716.1:0-22358 GCA_033576555.1 Oophaga sylvatica
CATCAACCTCCACCTGAAATGGCAGAGAAACATCAGGCTGCCGTAGAACAGGAGCAGAAGTGAATCTCTGCTTAAGTTCCTGAAATGCAGAGACTGCCTCAGGAGGCCAATTCACCACATCAGAACCCTTTTTGGTCAAATCAGTTAATGGTTTAACAATAACCGAGAAATTACCAATAAATTTACGATAAAAATTGGCAAAACCCAAAAATCTCTGAAGAGCCTTTAATGAAGTAGGTTGGACCCAATCACAGATGGCCTGAACCTTGACCGGGTCCATTTCAATAACAGATGGGGACAAAATGAATCCAGAAATGAGATCCTCTGTACGCCAAAAAGACACTTTGATCCCTTCACATACAGACCATTCTCTCTCAAAATCTGGAATACAGTTCGAACATGTTTCACATGAGAGTCCCAGTCATTGGAAAAAATCAAGATATCATCCAAATAAACAATCAGAAATTTATCCACAAAATCCCTGAAAATGTCATTCATGAAGGACTGGAAGACAGAAGGAGCATTAGTGAGCCCAAAGGGCATCACAAGGTACTCAAAATGCCCCTCTGGGGTATTGAATGCCGTCTTCCATTCATCCCCGTGCTTAATGCGAATAAGGTTATATGCCCCCCTGAGGTCAAGCTTGGTAAACCAAGTAGCGTTTTTCACCCTGGAAAACAGGTCAGAAATCAAGGGTAACGGGTATTGATATTTCACAGTAATATTGTTCAAAAGACGATAATCAATACACGGCCTTAATGAACCATCCTTTTTGGCCACAAAGAAAAAACCGGCACCTAAGGGTGAAGAGGATGGTCTGATATGACCTTTCTCCAATGACTCCTTGATATAAGACCGCATAGCGTCATGTTCAGGTACAGACAAGTTAAAAAGGCGACCTTTAGGGAATTTACTACCAGGCACTAATTCAATAGCGCAGTCATAGCTCCTATGGGGAGGCAAGGATGCAGATTTACTTTCGCTAAACACATCAGAAAAATCAATCAAAAATTCAGGAACATCCTGAGCCTGGGGGGAGGCAGAAAAAACAGGAGTGTTGGTATTAACACATTGGCAGCCCCAACTGGTTACAGACACAGATTTCCAATCCAAAACAGGATTATGAGACTGTAACCAAGGGAAACCCAGTACGATAATATCATGCAGATTATACAGAACCAAAAATTTGCAGCACTCTTGATGATCAGGTTCCACCCTCATTATAACCTGAGTAGAGAACTGAGGTTTATTCTCAGCCAAAGGGGTAGAATCGATCCCCAGAAGGGGAATAGACTTCTGTAGGGTATCAAGGGAAACCCACAACGTTTAGCAAAATCATAATCCATCATGTTAATAGCTGCTCCAGAATCAACGAAAGCCTGAGCAGAAAATGAGGACAGAGAGCATATCAGAGTGACAGTTAGTAAAAACTTAGTCTGAACACTACCCAAGACAACTGAGCGTGCAAAACGTCCTCCCCGCTTAGGGCAGACTGAAATAGTATGAGAGGCATCACCACAGTAGAAACATAACCCATTGCGCTTTCGAAACTCATGACGCTGTGCCCCAGACACCACTCTATCACACTGCATGGATTCAGAAGCAGGTTCACAAGGCAACACTATTCCACGCATACTTCTCCGCTCACGCAAACGTCTGTCAATTTGAATCGCTAATGACATAGAATCATTGAGACCAGAGGGGACAGGGAATCCCACCATAACATCCTTTACATTATCTGACAGCCCCTTCCGAAAAAGGGCCGCCAAAGCGTCGTCATTCCACTTGGTCAGGACTGCCCACCTACGGAATCTCTGACAGTATAACTCAGCGTCATCAAGCCCCTGATTTAATGCCAACAAGGCTTTTTCAGCTTGATCAGTGACATTAGGCTCATCGTACAATAACCCCAAAGCCTGAAAAAATGCATCAACATCACTCAAAACAGGATCCCCAGGTGTCAGGGAAAAAGCCCAATCCTGAGGATCGCCGCGCAGGAGAGAGATGACAATTTGAACCTGCTGC
This sequence comes from Oophaga sylvatica, assembly GCA_033576555.1. Taxonomy (NCBI): domain Eukaryota; kingdom Metazoa; phylum Chordata; class Amphibia; order Anura; family Dendrobatidae; genus Oophaga; species Oophaga sylvatica. Next base: position 2,026 of record JARQOD010011716.1, read on the forward strand.
GCTGCGTTTCCTGAGGACTTAGATTTTAAGGCAAAAAACAATTTACAATTATTTTTGAAATTCTGAAACTTAGCTCGATACCCTAAAAACAAATCTGGCATGGGAATCCTAGGTTCCACAACAGGCAACCTAGCAAGATAGATAGCAATACTCCGAACCTCAGTGGCAAGCTGATCCACACGGCCAGACAACTGTGCAAACTCCATTGAGAGAAAAAAAAATCCTCCCCAGCACCCAGAGATACAGAGGGAAAAAAAAAAATGCAACAAACAGAAAAATATCTCTGACAACTCTGACAACCTTTTTTTTTTCTTTCACAATATTTTTTCCCTTCTGTGAGTACCATACAATTTTCAATTTTTTGGGCCGGTGATACTGTTATGATTCGGTAGCTGAGGAGTGCAGGCAAAAAGGCAATACACCAGAGCAGTTGGAATCTATGAGATTGCAGTACCCTGACTAACCACCACAACTAGAGGCAGCCGTGGAGCGTTCCTATGTTGGTCCTAGACGCCTCGTCACAGCCTGAGAAACTAACTACACCTAAAGATAGAAATAGGAAAGCTATCTGCCCCGGAGCAGAACCCCAAAGATAATAGCAAGCCCCCAAGCATGTAATGGCGGTTAGACAAGACGAAATACTGACACAGACAGAAAATAGTATGAGCAAACGTTGGGGCCCAAACTAACTAAATAGAAAAGGATAGGAAGGGCACTTACTGCAATCCCAAAAAAACCCTGAAAGCACCAACTCTACTAATTTCAAAAACACCTGAGATCACACGACCTCTACCACCTAAATTAGCTCTCTGGTGTAACAAAATCAAAACAGCAGCCACTGAAAAAACTGGAAAAAGCAAAAGTACAAACATCAGTGGCTGAACTAAACTGAGAGGGCAAAAGCCCCCTGAGGGGACCCAGAAGGCCCCCACAGAAGTGCAGGACAAAATGCAAAAATCAAGCACAGAAACAAAAAGAATAAAATGTCTTATCTGTTAGAAGGAGATGCAGACACGACACAGCAGGCTACAAGGGAAACTGGAATCAAGGATTCAGACCAGAACAATTGATCACCGGCAACCCTGATGGGAAGGTGACTCCCTTATATAAGACCAGTCAGTAACACCTGATTCCCAGTCCTCACAATCTTCACTGAACAGACCAGTACCGCTTGTAACCACCAGAGGGAGCCTCTGCTCAGAACTCATCTCAAGCCCATTCACAACAGAGAGGGTGGAGGAACCCATACAGTTAGGGGGTGCCTCAACATTATACTTTTACTGGGATATTCACAAAAAAAGGGTGTGTGGTTTGTTTGGGGAAAAAAGGGACATTTTATTGGGGCCTGTCCTTTGATGTCTAAACAAAAGGAGACTCTTTAACCCTTGGTAGTCTAGAGTGGAATAAGCAAGGGGTGCATCTATTGTCAACTGGCAGTTCCCGGTTTGTCCTGATAACAGAGGTGGTGCTGAAGAGCCAAACCGAGGAGATTTCTGTGTTTGTTGATAGTGGAGCTGGAGTTAACATGGTTGATGCTGAGTTTGCCAGAACTCACGGGCTGGTTTGCTGTGTTTTAGCTAAGCCCATTCCCATCTTCACCATCGACTCAGCGCCACTTGCACAGAAAGCTGTCACTCAAATTGTACAGAATATAAGACTAAGGGTGGGGTCGGTTCATTCTGAAATAATTCCTTGCTATGTCCTGGACGATCTTCCCACCCCAATTGTATTGGGTCTTCCCTGGTTGGTGAAACATAATCTGTTGGTGGATTGGTAAACCAGGGAGATCATTGAGTGGGAAGATTACTGCCATGAGAACTGTTTAAATATTTCTCTTTCTACAGTCTCTACAATAGATGTGAATACTTTTCTGCCCAATGATGACAAAAGTATTCTCGGAGTGATACCTTTATTGGCTAACCAGAAAATAATATGTTTGCAAGCTTTCAGAGAACAGAGGCTCCTTCTTCAGACTAGATTACAAATAGATTAATAAGAAAAAAGCACAGCATTTAAGGGATACTACAGTAGGACATTTGTTCTTGAGGTGTGAGGTGTGATGCCTCCTAAAGATAAGCCAAGGAAATCAAATTAGGCATTTTCTTAAGCCCGGGTCTCACATAGCGATACACCAGCGATCCCGACAACGATCAGGATCGCTGGTGTATCGCTACATGATCGCTGCTGAGCTGCCAAACAGGCAGCTCAGGCAGCGATCAGCACAGCGACACTGCGGGTAACATCGCTTAGTTACCCGCAGTGTACGTTGGATACCAGCGCCCTGATGCAGGGCGCTGGTATCCAAGGTACACAGCGAGTTTCCAGGCACAGCCCCGCACCTGGAAACCCGCTGTTTACCTTGGTTACCAGCGGATCGCTGATCTCCCGCCTGTCACACGCAGCGATGCGTGCCTGTCAGCGGGAGACCAGCGATAAAAAAATGTCCAGGACATTCAGCGATGATCAGCGATACCCAGCAGGGGAGCTGATCGTCGCTGAATGTCACACACAGCGATATCGCTGGGGACATCGCTGCTGCGTCACAAAACTAGTGACTCAGCAGCAATCTTGCTAGCGAGATTGCTGTGTGAGACGGGGGCTTTACAAATGGAGAGGCAGTGGGAATGTTCTTCTTAGTTATCTGGAGTCTGTCTGGTGGAGGTGTGAACTGTATCCATGTAGTGAGTCATAAATCCAGGTTTTAAATTGAGTCCTAGTGTCAAAGAATTGAACATCTTTATCAGTTTGAATTACAAATTTTTCTTTCTCTGTCATCCTTAAGTATTAAAGGCACTGTCACACTTAGCGATCGCACTAGCAATCACGACAGCAACACGACCTGACGAGATCGCTACTGTGATCGCTATGTGATTGCTAGTTAGGCTACTTTCACACTTGCGTTTTTTAGCGCTGCGTATCGAGCGCACATAAAATGCATGAAAAAAACGCGTGCAAACGCGTGTAATCTCTGCGATATTTTGCAGTCGAAGTGTGAGCATTGCTTTTAAAAAACGCAGCGATTGTAAGCGATTGTATGCTATTTAAAGCGTTTTTGTATGCGCTTGTGTTATGTTACGGTAGCTGAGGAGTGCAGGTAAAAAAGGAAATACACCAGAGCAGTTGGAATCTATGAGATTGCAGTACCCTGACTAACCACCGCAACTAGAGGCAGCCGTGGAGCGTTCCTACGTTGGTCCTAGACGCCTCGTCACAGCCTGAGAAACTAACTACACCTAAAGATAGAAATAGGAAAGCTATCTGCCCCGGAGCAGAACCCCAAAGATAATAGAAAGCCCCCAAACATGTAATGGCGGTTAGACAAGAGGAAATACTGACACAGAAAGAAAATAGTATGAGCAAACGCTGGGCCCAAACTATCTAAATAGAAAAGGATAGGAAGGGTACTTACTGCAATCTCAGAAAACCCTGAAAAAACACCAACTCTACTAATTTCAAAATCACCTGAGATCACACGACCTCTACCACCTAAATTAGTTCTCTGGTGTAACAAAAACAAAACAGCAGCCACTGAAAAAAAACTGGAAAAAGCAAAAGTACAAAACACAGTGGCTGGACTAAACTGAGAGGGCAAAAGCCCCCGGAGGGGACCCTGAAGGCCCCCACAGAAGTGCAGGACAAAATGCAAAAATATAGCAAAAACACAAAATAAGAAATTGTCTTATCTGATAGCAGGAGATGCAGACACGACACAGCAGGCTACAAGGGAAACTGGAAAGAAGGATTCAGACCAGAACAATTGATCACCGACAACCCTGATGGGAAAATGACTCCCTTATATAAGACCAATCAGTAACACCTGATTCCCAGTCCTCACAATCCTCACTAGTACCGCTTGTAACCACCAGAGGGAGCCTCTGCTCAGAACTCATCTCAAACCCATTCACAACAGTACCCCCCCTTGAGGAGGGGTCACCGAACCCTCATTTGAGCAACCAGGTCGGTCAGGATGAGTTCTATGATACGCACGGATAAGTCTCCTAGCATGGATGTCCGAAGCAAACACCCAAGAATTGTCTTCCTGACCATAACCTCTCCATTTAACCAAATACTGGAGTCTTCGTCTAGAAAAACGAGAATCCAATATTTTCTCAACCACATACTCCAGATTGCCCTCAACCAAAACAGGGTCAGGAGGCACAGCAGCAGGAACCACTGGCTCAACAAACCTCTTCAACAAGGACTTGTGGAACACGTTATGGATCTTAAATGTCCCTGGAAGAAGCAAACGAAAAGAAACAGGATTAATAATCTCCATGATCTTATACGGTCCAATGAACCTAGGCTTAAATTTAGGAGATTCTACTCTCATAGGAATATTCTTTGAGGACAACCAGACCAAGTCCCCCACTTTAAACCGAGGACCATCAGTCCTATGCCGGTTAGCAAACCGCTGGGCCTTCTCCTGAGAGAGGGACAACCTCTCCACTACCTGGTCCCAAATCTGCTGCATACGCTCAACAACAGAGTCAACACCTGGACAGACAGAAGCCTCCGTCTGTCCTGAAGAAAATCGAGGGTGAAACCCAGAATTACAGAAAAACGGAGACATCAAAGTGGCAGAGCTAGCCCTATTATTAAGAGCAAACTCAGCCAAAGGCAAAAAAGAGACCCAGTCATCCTGATCAGCAGACACAAAGCATCTTAGATAAGTCTCCAATGTCTGGTTTGTTCTCTCAGTTTGACCATTGGTCTGAGGATGAAATGCCGAGGAGAAAGACAATTGAACACCCAGTTTAGAACAAAAAGTCCTCCAAAATCTGGAAACAAACTGGACTCCTCTGTCAGACACAATGTTCTCAGGAATGCCGTGTAAACGAACCACGTGCTGAAGGAACAACGGCACCAATTCAGAGGAGGAAGGCAACTTAGGTAATGGCACAAGATGTATCATTTTGGAAAACCTATCACAAATTACCCAGATGGTGGTCATTCTCTGAGAAACAGGAAGATCGGAAATGAAATCCATAGAGATATGGGTCCATGGTCTCTTGGGCACAGGCAATGGCATCAACAAACCACTAGAGCGAGAGCAAGGCTTGGAGCGAGAGCAAGTCCCGCAGGACTGCACAAATTCCCTGACATCCGAGACAAGGTAGGCCACCAAAAGGACCGACTAACCAAGTCTCTGGTACCAAAAATTCCGGGATGCCCAGCCAATGCGGAACAATGAATCTCAGACATCACACTCTTTTTCCATTGGTCCGGGACAAACAATTTTCCAACAGGGCAGCGCTCGGGCCTATCCTCCTGACACCCCCAGAGCAAGTCTCAAATTGGGCGAGATGGCGGAAAGAACTACACCCTCCTTCAAAATAACAGAGGATCAGATAGCTCAGGAGAGTCCGCAAGGAAACTCCTCGAGAGGGCATCCGCCTTAAACATTCTTAGTGCCAGGAAGAAAGGAAACCACAAAATTAAAACGTGTGAAAAACAAGGCCCACCTGGCCTGTCTAGGATTGAGTCGCTTGGCAGATTCCAGATAGACCAGATTCTTATGGTCCGTAAGGACCACCACCTGATGTTTGGCTCCCTCCAGCCAATGTCTCCACTCTTCAAAAGCCCACTTCATGGCCAATAACTCCCGATTACCCACGTCATAATTACGTTCAGTAGGAGAAAATTTTCGAGAGAAAAAGGCACAAGGGTTACTTTTAGAGGTCTCTGGATCTTTTTGGGACAAAACGGCACCTGCCCCAATTTCAGAGGCATCAACCTCCACCTGAAATGGCAGAGAAACATCAGGCTGCCGTAGAACAGGAGCAGAAGTGAATCTCTGCTTAAGTTCCTGAAACGCAGAGACTGCCTCAGGAGGCCAATTCACCACATCAGAACCCTTTCTGGTCAAATCAGTTAATGGTTTAACAATAACCGAGAAATTACCAATAAATTTACGATAAAAATTGGCAAAACCCAAAAATCTCTGAAGAGCCTTTAATGAAGTAGGTTGGACCCAATCACAGATGGCCTGAACCTTGACCGGGTCCATTTCAATAACAGATGGGGACAAAATGAATCCCAGAAATGAGATCTTCTGTACGCCAAAAAGACACTTTGATCCCTTCACATACAGAGCATTCTCTCTCAAAATCTGGAATACAGTTCGAACATGTTTCACATGAGAGTCCCAGTCATTAGAAAAAATCAAGATATCATCCAAATAAACAATCAGAAACTTGTCCACAAAATCCCTGAAAATGTCATTCATGAAGGACTGGAAGACGGAAGGAGCATTAGTGAGCCCAAAGGGCATCACAAGGTACTCAAAATGCCCTTCAGGGGTGTTAAATGCCGTCTTCCATTCATCCCCGTGCTTAATGCGAATAAGGTTATACGCCCCCCTGAGGTCAAGCTTGGTAAACCAAGTAGCGTTTTTCACCCTGGAAAACAGGTCAGAAATCAAGGGTAACGGGTATTGATATTTCACAGTAATATTGTTCAAGAGACGATAATCAATACACGGCCTTAATGAACCATCTTTTTTGGCCACAAAGAAAAAACCGGCACCTAAGGGTGAAGAGGATGGTCTGATATGACCCTTCTCCAATGATTCCTTGATATAAGACCGCATAGCGTCATGTTCAGGTACAGACAAGTTAAAAAGGCGACCTTTAGGGAATTTACTACCTGGCACTAATTCAATAGCGCAGTCATAGCTCCTATGGGGAGGTAAGGATGCAGATTTACTTTCGCTAAACACATCAGAAAAATCAAACAAAAAGTCAGGAACATCCTCAGCCTGGGGGAGGCAGAAAAAACAGGAGTGTTGGTATTAACACATTGGCAGCCCCAACTGGTTACAGACACAGATTTCCAATCCAAAACAGGATTATGAGACTGTAACCAAGGGAAACCCAGCACTATAATGTCATGCAGATTATATAGAACCAAAAATTTGCAGCACTCCTGGTGATCAGGTTCAACCCTCATTATCACCTGAGTAGAAAACTGGGGTTTATTCTCAGCCAAAGGGGTAGAATCGATCCCCAGTAAAGGAATAGACTTCTGTAGGGGTATCAAGGGAAACCCACAACGTTTAGCAAAATCATAATCCATCAGGTTAATAGCTGCTCCAGAATCAACGAAAGCCTGAGCAGAAAATGAGGACAGAGAGCATATCAGAGTGACAGTTAATAAAAACTTAGTCTGAACACTACCCAAGACAACTGAGCGTGCAAAATGTCTTCCCCGCTTAGGGCAGACTGAAATAGCATGAGAGGCATCACCACAGTAGAAACATAACCCATTGCGCTTTCGAAACTCATGACGCTGTGCCCCAGACACCACTCCATCACACTGCATGGGCTCAGCAGCTGGCTCACAAGGCAACACCACTCCACGCATACTTCTCCGCTCACGCAAACGTCTGTCAATTTGAATCGCTAATGACATAGAATCATTGAGACCAGAGGGGACAGGGAATCCCACCATAACATCCTTTACATTATCCGACAGACCCTTCCGGAAAAGGGCCGCCAAAGCGTCGTCATTCCACTTGGTCAGGACTGCCCACCTACGGAATCTCTGACAGTATAACTCAGCGTCATCAAGCCCCTGATTTAATGCCAACAAGGCTTTTTCAGCTTGATCAGTGACATTAGGCTCATCGTACAATAACCCCAAAGCCTGAAAAAATGCATCAACATCACTCAAAACAGGATCCCCAGGTATCAGGGAAAAAGCCCAATCCTGAGGATCGCCGCGCAGGAGAGAGATGATAATTTGAACCTGCTGCGCTGCGTTTCCTGAGGACTTAGATTTTAAGGCAAAAAACAATTTACAATTATTTTTGAAATTCTGAAACTTAGCTCGATCCCCTAAAAACAAATCTGGCATGGGGATCCTAGGTTCCACAACAGGCAACCTAGCAAGATATGCAGCAATACTCTGAACCTCAGTGGCAAGCTGATCCACACGGCCAGACAACTGTGCAAACTCCATTGGGAGAAAAGATCCTCCCCAGCACCCAGAGATACAGAGGGAAAAAAAAAAAAATGCAACAAACAGAAAAATATCTCTGACAACTTTTCTTCCTTCAAAATATTTTTTCCCTTCTGTGAGTACCATACAATTTTTAAGGCCGGTGATACTGTTATGTTACGGTAGCTGAGGAGTGCAGGTAAAAAAGGAAATACACCAGAGCAGTTGGAATCTATGAGATTGCAGTACCCTGACTAACCACCGCAACTAGAGGCAGCCGTGGAGCGTTCCTACGTTGGTCCTAGACGCCTCGTCACAGCCTGAGAAACTAACTACACCTAAAGATAGAAATAGGAAAGCTATCTGCCCCGGAGGAGAACCCCAAAGATAATAGAAAGCCCCCAAACATGTAATGGCGGTTAGACAAGAGGAAATACTGACACAGAAAGAAAATAGTATGAGCAAACGCTGGGGCCCAAACTATCTAAATAGAAAAGGATAGGAAGGGTACTTACTGCAATCTCAGAAAACCCTGAAAAAACACCAACTCTACTAATTTCAAAATCACCTGAGATCACACGACCTCTACCACCTAAATTAGTTCTCTGGTGTAACAAAAACAAAACAGCAACCACTGAAAAAAAACTGGAAAAAGCAAAAGTACAAAACACAGTGGCTGGACTAAACTGAGAGGGCAAAAGCCCCCGGAGGGGACCCTGAAGGCCCCCACAGAAGTGCAGGACAAAATGCAAAAATATAGCAAAAACACAAAATAAGAAATTGTCTTATCTGATAGCAGGAGATGCAGACACGACACAGCAGGCTACAAGGGAAACTGGAAAGAAGGATTCAGACCAGAACAATTGATCACCGGCAACCCTGATGGGAAAATGACTCCCTTATATAAGACCAATCAGTAACACCTGATTCCCAGTCCTCACAATCCTCACTAGTACCGCTTGTAACCACCAGAGGGAGCCTCTGCTCAGAACTCATCTCAAACCCATTCACAACACGTTTGCATTTTTTCTGTGCAAAACACATGATGAAAATCCTTGAAAAATTCTTGCAACACAACCCACCAATGGGACACCAGTGGGCATGTCTTATTGAAAATATTTATATAGAGCCTGTTCACAGCCCTTTTTTACATTTGCTTGCATTTGCCTTGGTGAACATGGATCTGCTTATGAAGACTTTCCACTTCAACCTGGATCTGGACATGGCTATGGCTCAGGCTTATGCCGTTGCTTGCCATGAGAAAGGGAGAGACAGAGACATCGGAGACGGCAGCGGCGGCGTTTGTGGGTACATCCCATTGTAGAACTCCGGGAGAGCCGTGGAGCGTACCACACTCTCTACAGTGAGCTGCAGTCAAACCCGGAGAAATTTAATGACTACACCCGGATGCCCCAAGAAAGCTTCATGGATTTACTTGCTCGGGTCCAACAATTAATAAGGAGACAGGACACACAGCTCCGTCGGGCGATTCCTCCAGAGGAAGGACTCCTGGTGACATTACGGTACGTAATATTGAGAAACCAATGCCTGCATCATTGTATTACTTATGCCATGTACTATTCCAAAGATGACAGAATTATTGTTCTGCCACGTAGTAAACAAAGACCTGCAGAATTATTTTTATGCCATTTTTTTGTTTATTAATGTCTTACAAAAACATATACAATAATATTTTTTTTGTTCTTTCTCTAGATTCCTTGCTACTGGAGAGAGCCTGTCTTCACTCCACTTCCAGTACCGGATTGGTATCTCCACGTTGTCAGGAATTGTTGTTGACACCTGCCGGGCATTGTGGACTGTTCTCTGTCCGGAATTTATGCCCCTGCCCACCACCGAAAAGTGGCTAGAAATAGCCGACAAATTCTGGACAACCTGCAATTTCCCCAACTGTTTGGGAGCAGTTGATGGGAAACACATCCGCATCATCAAACCTAAAAGAACAGGCTCGGAGTACTACAATTACAGAAGTACTTCTCTACAGTTCTCATGGCCATTGCGGATGCAGACTGTATGTTTGTTGCCGTGGACATTGGTGCATTTGGCCGTGGGAATGACTCACAGACGTTTAAGAACTCTGACATGGGACGGAGGTTGTATGGAAACCAGTTTAATTTCCCCATGCCACGGCCTCTTCCCCACACCGAAGGTCCACCCATGCCATTTGTAATGGTTGGGGATGAGGCATTCCAGATGAGCCAACACCTGCATAAACCCTACTCCAGCCGGGACTTGGACCACAAAAAAAAATTTTCAATTACAGGCTGACCAGGGCAAGAAGAACTGTAGAGTGTGCCTTCGGTATACTGGTTTCCAGATGGCGCATTCTGGGCACAGCCATTCATCTGAAAGTGCAAACAGTGGATGAAGTTGTGAAGGCCTGTGTGGTACTACATAACTTTGTCATGGCGAAAGAGCACCCAAACTTTGAACTTGATGATGCAGCTCCTAACCCATTGCCTGAGTTCACTCAGCACCCTCTCAGGTCTTCTGTTGAAGTAGGCCAAATGAGAGACCAATTTGCGGCCTACTTCATCTCAGATGTAGGACGGGTGGATTGGCAAGAACAAATGGTGTAAAATAATGTTCTTGTCTGTATGTTAATAAAAAAATGTTTCTTTTGTATGTTAATAAAATACCTCTGTTTATACCTGTACCACGTGCAGTCTCTGTTTTTAAATAAAAAAACAATTATGAAATGGCCAGGTTTACCAGTGAATTCATGATGCATATTTTTGGGTGCATCATGAATTTATTTGTAATCCTGACTAGGTAGTTAACTATACATGCACACAAGTTGTATGACCTTTATTATCTCTCCACTTTTGCTTCCATTTTCAGTGACGGTGGACATAACACAACAATTATTTGTGTCACCTGGCCTGCTGTTTACAAAAATTGATTTGGGGATGCACAAGCATCTGTAAATTTTTATTCCTGACCATGTGACTAAAATAATTTGTATTTTCATCACTGACTTGATTTGGAACGCAGAGATAATAAAGATTATACATCTTGTTCAATACCAAGGGCTGGTGGCAAGCTGAAGTGGTGATGCCCAAATAACGCATCGTCACTTCAGTATGTATCAGGCCTGGGCAGGTGAGTACACATGAGTTATAAACAGCAGCATCGCTATAGTATGCTTCAAATAAATGCAGACTGAAGCAACGCTGATGGTTAAAACTCATGTCTATTCACCTGGCCAGGTGTGATAGTAATGATACAAGGCCAGGGTATTGTACATATATAAAGTGTATTTTCACCATCATCTCCTCACTTTCTTCAACACACACTGAATAGAGGATGTGCTCAATTACAAGCTATATCTAGAATACATGGCCTTGTATCATAAAGTGAAATAATGTCAAAAACACACCCCACTCATTTCACTTTTTAGTATATCTGGCAAGGTTAAATAGATATGCCTTGCACTCAACACCATCCTCTATTCAGTCTGTGCAATATTAGCAGACAGACAGACTGGTGGTGAAAAAAAAAGTAATATATTTATGTTTTGGAGTAAACATATCTCCATGAAGTATACAAACATGTGTCATTCCTGTAGTTATGTGTAGTCAAAAACGCAAAGTGTACGTCGCAGTGTGTGTACGTCGCAGTGTGTAGGCGGCGAAATAAACACAAAGCAAACCAAAATTACTAAAAGAAGATTGGCACATTTATTTTTTACAACAGGAAAACAACATTTGAATTGGCAATGAGTTTTTTGATGACATTGGTATAGATCACATTATTACTTTTTTTGAGTACAAAAAGAAAATATTTATATTCACACAAAGGTTTTGGATAGATCAGATTAGTACAATTTGTGTCCAACATGACCATGGTATTGTCACTGCCCCATAAGTTATAGAAAAATCAGATTAGTACAATATGTGTACAAGATTCCATTGGTATAGTCACTGCCCCACAAGTTAAAGAAAAATCAGATTAGTACAATATGTGTACAAGATGCCATTGGTATAGTCACTGCCCCACAAGTTAAAGAAAAATCAGATTAGTACAATATGTGTACAAGATGCCATAGGTATAGTCACTGCCCCAGAAGTTATATAAAAATCAGATTAGTACAATATGTGTACAAGATGCCATTGGTATAGTCACTGCCCCAGAAGTTAGATAAAAATCAGATTAGTACAATATGTGTACAAGATGCCATTGGTATAGTCACTGCCCCAGAAGTTAGAGAAAAATCAGATTAGTACAATATGTGTACAAGATGCCATTGTTATGGTCACTGCCCCACAAGTTAGAGAAAAATCAGATTAGTACAATATGTGTACAAGACCATTGGTATATGTCACTGCCCCACAAGTTAAAGAAAAATCAGATTAGTACAATATGTGTACAAGATGCCATTGGTATAGTCACTGCCCCACAAGTTAAAGAAAAATCAGATTAGTACAATATGTGTACAAGATGCCATTGGTATAGTCACTGCCCCACAAGTTAAAGAAAAATCAGATTAGTACAATATGTGTACAAGATGCCATGGTATAGTCACTGCCCCAGAAGTTATATAAAAATCAGATTAGTACAATATGTGTACAAGATGCCATTGGTATAGTCACTGCCCCAGAAGTTAGAGAAAAATCAGATTAGTACAATATGTGTACAAGATGCCATTGGTATAGTCACTGCCCCAGAAGTTAGAGAAAAATCAGATTAGTACAATATGTGTACAAGATGCCATTGTTATGGTCACTGCCCCACAAGTTAGAGAAAAATCAGATTAGTACAATATGTGTACAAGATGCCATTGGTATAGTCACTGCCCCACAAGTTAAAGAAAAATCAGATTAGTACAATATGTGTACAAGATGCCATTGGTATAGTCACTGCCCCACAAGTTAAAGAAAAATCAGATTAGTACAATATGTGTACAAGATGCCATTGGTATAGTCACTGCCCCACAAGTTAAAAAAAATCAGATTAGTACAATATGTGTACAAGATGCCATTGGTATAGTCACTGCCCCAGAAGTTAGAAAAAATCAGATTAGTACAATATGTGTACAAGATGCCATTGGTATAGTCACTGCCCCAGAAGTTAGAGAAAAATCAGATTAGTACAATATGTGTACAAGATGCCATTGGTATAGTCACTGCCCCAGAAGTTAGAGAAAAATCAGATTAGTACAATATGTGTACAAGATGCCATTGGTATTGTCGGGGTCGTAACGACATACCACTCATCCTCCAGTCATGCCAAATTAGACTACAAGCATGTGGTACCAGGATAAGAATGAGTCAGACTATTAGGCTGGTTCAGTCTTAGACCATGCTTCATATGGTGCTTATATGCGACCACCAGGGCAAGTTCCAAGCTTTATTTTCACATACATAAGATTACATACACAGAATATTGGGGTGGAGTAAAGGCGGGATTGAGGAGAAAGAGATATGCTGAACATATCCATATATGTACACGTCCAGCATCTGGTCATCCTAATTGGTCCTTAGATCTTCTTCTAAGTCCTCCTTGATCATGTTGTCATCCTTAGTTTCATTTCTTGAAGAAAGATTCTATTGTTCTCGTGTATCATGTGGTTCCTCAATTCCCCAAAGGTGGGGGGCATTTCAGTGGATCCAGTTCAAGTTAGTGTAATACAGTGATAGGACACAAGGTGGAGACAGACACCAGCAGATACTAACATTATCTTAAAATAAGTTTCAATCTGAATAATATCATTTAAGGGAAACTTCGTGTTTACAAAATACATATACACACTATGAATATAAAAGTATAGTAGAAAATTATATTTTACCTTGACAATCCCCCCTAAACACTAAGTTTTTCCCTTAATATATGTGACCTTCGAGACTGTCCATGTGTGGGGACAGGGTAATGGATTTCTTCGCTTGGTCATTTTAGAAACTGGCCCCTTATGGACCGCCCCCAAACAACCAAGTCCCTACCAAACATGCACATGGAGTTCTCCCACTATCCCTAAACTAAATCTCTTATTTCCATTTGTATTTTGTTATAGGGGGTTTTATCAGGTTTATTATGTGGGGTATATTTCTCCATATCACCATTGTCAGTGTCATCATATAGCAGGGACACAGCTTCCTTATAAAGGAAAATACCTGAGGAGGCAGTTGCATTGGCCACAGCTTTCCTATACATAGATATCACACAACATAGAATTATCAATCCTAGTACCAAAAAGTCCTGTTACCACTAAGCAGGCTTGTTGGAGAAATTCTTTAAGTCCTTCAAGCCATCTTAAGAAGAAAGAGGTATCTACTTCTGCATTGGCTTTTATTTCCTGAGCCAGATTTTTAATCTCTGTAAGGGCCACTATAGTTTTACCATTGACTCCAGAATTCTGAGGAATATAAGTACAACATTCTTCCCCTATCATCCCACAGACTTCATCTTTTTCAGCTAGAATCATGTCAATGGCCAGTCTATTTTGAAGAGTCAGTCTTTTGTTTTGGGCCCAGTTTCTCAACTATACCCAGGAAAGCATCTTGACTAAAATTGATATTGATAAATCTTTGCTTGGTGTAGTATATATATTTTATCCAATCTACATTGTAATTGATCTGCACAGTTGGGATGAGAGAACGGAAACCCGCCAGGATCTGATTCTGAGCTTTGTATTCGTCTGGGACCCCCCTAGGAACACCTATGGAATCCATATAAACTTTGGGATCCTCAGCATAACTGGTGTGCAGCTGACCCAGACTCCTTCTTTTCTGGATATCAGTGGAGCTATATTCTCGGATCCAGACTCTTTCTCACGTGTCTTTTAATGACTACCCAGTCTCCAGGCTGCAGGCTGTGACTCCCAGGATCCTGGTTCGGATCTGGAAGAGAACTGAAAACATTATCATATACTTTCTTGAGTCTTTTATGCAAATCCCTTACATATGAACTTAATACATGGTTACTTATTTCCAATGCTTGGGAAAAGAAACATCCTAAACTAGGCACTTTGCCAAATAGTACTTTATACGGAGAAAGTCCAGTTTTTCTACTTGGAGTGTACCTTACTGAGTATAGGGCTAATGATAAACATTCAGGCCAAGATTTCCCTGTTTCAGCCATGGCCTTTTAGATTTTTAACTTCAATATCCTATTTAGTCCTTTTACTTTTACACCGCTTTGTGGTAATATGGGGTGTGGAAAACTTGTTGAATTCCCAGCGCTGTCAAGACTTCATTCATTATTTCACCTGTGAAATGTGTACCTCTGTCACTTTCGGTCACCTTTGGAACTCCATACCTGCACACCACCTCCGCAAGCAGCTTCTTTGCGGTTGCCGCAGCCGTAGCCTTGGCAATCGGGAAAGCCTCCGGCCAACCTGAGAATAAATCAAAAACACACCAACACGTACTCCCATGAACTTGATTTTGGCAGCTGAATATAATCAATCTGCAGTCTCTGGAAAGGATAGAAGGGCCGAGGGGTGTGTTTGGGTGGTGTCTTGACTACCCTTCTCTGATTATGTGTAGCACATACCATGCATCCCTGGATCAAACCTTCTATACAGGTGGAAAAGCCTGGTGCCTCCCAATGCTTCTGCATCACACTCATCACAGCAGTTTTGGACTGGTGGGTTGGCCCATGTAACATCTGGGCGACCGCAGGGTACAACGCTCTTGGAAGGCATCGGCGCATCCCTCTTCCCCATACCCCAGTTGCTGCATTCAGACATGCACCTTCTTTTTCCCACTTTTCTACTTCCTCCTGGCGCACCTGAGCCTGCATCTGGGCTAAGGCATCCTCCGACACAAAGGGATTTTTGGGAGCGCTTACCTGGTGCATCGTTACCCCTTGGAGTGGTCTACTGGCTGCTGTTTTTGCTGCTACATCGGCCATTGCGTTTCCTTTACTCACCTGATCAGTGCATCTGGTATGTGCTTTAACTTTTGACAACTACTTCTTTTGGTAATTGTAATGCATCAATTAACTGCTGGACTGCGTCAGCATTTTTAATGGGATGTCCTGCTGCCATCAGGAATCCTCTAGACTTCCAAATTGGACCCAAATCATGAGCTATACCGAATGCTTATCTAGAATCTGTGTAGGTGTTAACAATTCTACCTTCAGCTATCTTACAGGCCTCGGTCAGAGCCTTAAATTCAGCCTCCTGGGCCTACTGATATGGGAGCATTGGTTCTGCTTTGATTACTGCATTCAGGGAGACGATGGCATACCTGGTGTGGAAGGTACCTGAGTCATCTTGGTAGCGAGTTCTACAAAAGATTTAAAGTCAACATTACGTCTTTCAGTTTTAAACACTGTGGGTAGACCTGCTGTTTCCTGTGCCATAAGCTGAACATAATCATAAGGAATCTCCTCTCTTGGATCTTCTTTGTACAATACCGTACAATACCTGACCTCCCCCCTAGATCCGAGAGAGGTAACAATGTGGCAGGATTAAGTGTGGTACATCTCTGCAAAGAAACATTTGGAGGCATTAAAAGTGCACATTGCAATCGAAGGTGACGTGCAGCTGAAAGATGTGCCGACTGCACCTGGTTCAGTATGGTGTATACATCATGAGGTGTAAGTGCTGTCAGTGGATAATCAAGAACGATATCTGATGATTTGTGGAGCAATAGTCCTACAGCATGTACCGCCCGTACACAGGACGGGGTACCCCTAGCCACTGCATCAGTGGCGTAACTAGAAATGGCGGGGCCCCACAGCAAAATTTTGAACGGGGCCCCCTCTCCCAAACGGGGCGGGGGGGGGCGGGGTTCTGATAGTGGGCGGAGCCAATAGCAGTGGGCGGAGCAAATCACAGCAATTCTCTAGGCCCAAAAAATACTCTTCAGTCTCATAACGGCCAGCTTTTTGCCCAAATCAGAGCTGTATTTAAAGCAGACATTATGGAAACACAATATAATATAATGGACTGGTAGCAATGCAGCCCCCTTATGCTACCATTACTAGTAACCATGTCCCGCATAACTATTAATGCAGGCACATTATGCCCCCATAACTAGTAATAAGCCCTCTTATTCTCCCATCAGTAGTAATGTGCCCCTCAAGTAGTAATGCAGCCAAGAATGCAGAGTTATCACTCACACAGTATGTGCCCCCGTTAATCTTCGGTGGTATCTTCAGCTCCACAGTGGAGCACACTCACCACCAGTCTTCACCCTTCTGGGCGCCGCCGACGAGTGACGTCAGCAGCGTGATCACATGACATGATCACGCTGCAGACGTCGCTCTGACCCGGCGGTCAGAGCTTCAATTGTACTGGCGTCTGTATAGACACCAGTGCAATTGATTCCTGGGAGACGGCACGCAGCAGCTTCTCTGCGCCGGCTGTCAGCATGACAGCCAGCACAGGGAACCGCCGACTCTCAGGCCATGGGCGGCGGAACACAGCCGCAGGGGAGACAGCTGCAGCAGGGACGGGCCCCCTGCTAGCCCGGGCCCTATGGCAGCTGCTTCCCCTGCTTCCACGATAGTTCCGCCCCTGCACTGCATCTAGTCTTTCACTGAAACAGGCCACTGGCCTTTGATTGTCACCACGTAACTGAGTCAATACTCCTGCCGCATGTCCCCGCTGTTCATAAAGATACAGGATGAATGGTAGTTCATAGTTGAGAGTTCCTAGCGCTGGAGCTGCCACAATCCTGTTTTTGAGGGAATGAAAACAGTCTATACCTTCAGGAGTTAGTTTAAAAAGCACAATGGTGATACAGTCATAGAGAGGCTGCATGAGGATTGACACAGCACGAATCCACTGCCTGCAGTAGAAAATCAGTCCAAGAAATATCCTAAGAGCGGCAACATTAACAGGCATAGGAAAGTTCTGTACAGCTTCTTTGCGAGCGCTGGTCAGATGTCGCGCCCCCAGTGTAATGCAATGTCCCAAAAAGATAACTGAAGATTTACAGAATTGCAGTTTATCCTTTAACGCTTACAACCTGCTTGGTACAAAAACAACATATTATAAAAATAACATTGGCAAAATCAATAACTGTAAACTAAGCAGCATCCTGAGATATCTGGAACAAAAGTGTATATATATATTGTACCAGCCAATACATAGAGGGTTAAATCTCGTAGCCGAAGGGGGAAGCTGAAGGTTGGAATTTGTACTGTCAAGGCCATTGACAAGGAACCTTACTCTTAGCTGCAGAGATGCCGAAGGTGGGGGCTAGGTTTTAACTAAAACACCCCTTGTTACCAGTTTCTGCATCTGCTGAGCAATAGTCGTTTCTTGAGCTAAACTAAGAAGATACTGTCTCTGTTGGGGCAGGATTGCACCTGGCTTTAATTTGACCATGACTGGCTGCACCCTTAATCTGCCCACATCTGTTTTATCTGAAGCCCAGAAATCATGCGGTATCACGCCTTCTAACATTGAAGGAAATTCATTTGTGTCCTCTGTACTAGCAACGTCTAGCAACATGATTTTACAAAGAGTGCTCTGCTTCAATCCTGGTGTCATAGTGACAGTTCCATCAAGATGATACTCAATATGTGCTTGCAATTGTGACAACACATCACTTCCTAAAAGATTACATTGACCCCGTGGTGATACCATTAACTGTGTGTGTACAGTGGTTCCTTGAATTTGCAGGGGAATCTTTTTAGTGACGGGGAGCTGGAGAGTTGTAAGGAGTTGCTATAACATGGTGGGAGAAATCACTTTTCCCAAATGGCCAGTCCTTTTCTGTAATTACTGAATTGTCTGCCCCCGTGTCCACTTGGAACTCAACCTTATGTCCCCCTAGTAGGTTCACCTGCACTGTGCAATTAGGAGTGGGGGGTAAGGAGACAAGGGGTTCATGTGCAAGCTACCATTATCCTATGGGAGCGCCTCTAATTGGTCTTGGGGCCTCTTGCAGGCGAGTCATTTGCATATGGATTAGTTGGACAGGCTGGATATGGGTTAGGGTGAGTTTCCACGTCAGGAAACGCTGCGTGTTTGGCGCTGTGCGCTGGCGCAGCGCCAAACACGCAGCGTCCAGATGTTACAGCATAGTGGAGGGGATTTCAAGAAATCCCGTCTCCACTATGCGTAACAATACGCAGGTGGCAAACCTGCGTAAACGGACATGCGGCGCGTCTTTTTAGACCGCAGCATGTCCTCGCGTATTGCGGCGACGGTGCGTCGCCGCAACATAATTAACACAGGGCTATGCAGCCCTGCGCTCTTTCCGGAGGTGTTCCGGAGGTGTCCTGAACACCTCCGGAAAGATCGCGCGTCAGAAAGGGGGCGGGGCTTAGACGGAGCGGAATTTCCGCTCCGTCAAAAGCGCTATGGTTCCGGACCGTGGAACCATAGCCTAAGTTCTGCAATCCCTCCTGAAATGTCCTGGTTTCTTGCACCCGTAGCACAATTTCTGCCCATCTCCTGGCACACGTCTCCTCTCCCTGTTGTTTGCAGGACGAGTACCTACAGCATGTATCCTTGCTCCTCTTTTTGCCTGCGCTAAATCATGTTGTGCCCCCTGTGCTTTTCTGGCTAGATCCTCTGCTTTTACTGATCTCCAATCCGGTCTACTTACTTTCAGTTTTTCCTTGTCACTTCTTTTTTTTTTTTTTTAACCCATTCATATAAAACTTGCTAGAACTTTCTCACTAGTCTTGTTTTCTTTGACAAAACCCATTTCCACCCAAGTTTTTCTTAGAGTCCAGAAATAATCTTTTGGCTCTTTCCTGAACTCTGTCTTCTAGTGTAACTTCCTTTCTCTGCCTGTCTATTTGCTTCTCACATACTCTGACCTTCGATTCTTACGTACTGTGTCTATTCCAAAAACATAAAACTGTTGCACTCTTTCCTGTGCATCCTCACGAATACCCGATGGGAGGGGCTAGTCAAACCACTGCGTAGTTTGTGTGTCCTCTCTCCCTCAGCCTGCAGGTTGCTTATCTGTAGAATGACCTTGGTGTACAGCAAAATACCATCTCGCTGCTGCCAGCACTTATCTCTGCTTGCTGTCACTGACTTTTGCATTCTTAGATCAGTTCCTACAAATATAACACTTGTATATCTCATTTATCAATCTATTGTATCTAGCTTCATCTGCCAATTTTCCCTTTTTTCTGTTTTCTATCCCACATCTAACCAATCATAACAGTTTTCATTCCCTGGGCGGGTGACATAGAGATAAAATGTCCCTTTTCCCCTAAGTCTGGTGCGTTGATCCCTTGAAATCATTCCTATCACAGTTGAATATTTGATAGAAATCGAACTTAAAGATAACCACAGGGGTTGTAGTATTAACCCAGAAGGTGGGCATACTGGCACTACTGGAGATCAGGATATAGCTCAAAAGGATATGTATATCAGAAACTTCATGACTGCTGATTAATCTTGTCCTTCTTGCAATGGGAGGCGTGAATCCAGGTGCTCTTGCCCTCGAGCTTCGGGCAGT